>JANHGN010022739.1:0-62839 GCA_024605025.1 Megaceryle maxima | reverse complement strand
TCCCGAGTGTTGGGCAGCCACTTCCCTTTCTTGCAAGCCACCGAAAGGGGGCTGAAGCACGCGCCAGAGGTGCTCTAGCTCAGCTAGGCTGCAAGGTTTCGGTTGGAAAGCGATGCCAGGGTAAGTATGGATTTCTCTGACTAAATATAAAAGTGATTGATTGGAAACCAACTGACTTGTGTGGGTTTTTTTCCTCTGGTTTCAAATATTAGACGAACTGGAGCTGTCACCCACATCAAGATCCAGAACACAGGAGACTACTATGACCTCTACGGAGGAGAGAAGTTTGCTACGTTGGCTGAGTTAGTCCAGTATTATATGGAACATCACGGACAGCTCAAGGAAAAGAATGGAGATGTCATAGAGTTGAAATATCCTCTGAACTGTGCTGATCCCACATCTGAAAGGTCAGAGAAATGGTGGTGACAACCTGTGTCTGTGCACTTCTTAGTATGTGTTTATCCCTGTTAACACTGCAGGCACCTTCCCTTTGATGAACAGGTGGCCCCTACCTTGTGCTAAAAGTGGTCGCCCTGAGTTTGCTGAGGTTCCTTGCAAAGTAGGCTAATCAACATCACTGAAACAAAACCAGTCTAAGCCTCAGAACCTGTTTTCTTCAGCATTCTTCCTGCTCTGATAAAAATACCAAAAAAAGAGGGCATGCTTCCCTTTTATTTCTACTGGGGAAATGTTTTCTTATAGAAGTTCTCCTGAAACTTCCTGAAGCTGTTATTACTGCAAGGAATTCCCAGGTATATTTCTGGGCATAACTTTATACATAGAATTTATGTATATGATTTTCCCAGCAGTGGGCATATGGCTAAGAAAGTGAACGACCTGCAAATGCTCAAGTTGCTTAAACCCCTGTTTTGAGGAGCATGACTAATAGTAAAAGCTGAGACTTTAGGCTTGACATACACCAAAGAAGTTTTTTATATGTCAGAAATATATCTTTATGGCCAGTAGATATCAGTTTATACCTAGAAGTGAAAAAAAAAAAAAAAAGAAAGAAAAAAATATTAAAACATGTTCTCTCCATCCTCAGAATGGCTTGTATTTAACAGTAGTGGGGAGAATTATTGCCTTTTTGGCCATCTTACTTGAAGAAATGAGATTGATGTGGTTATCCTGCCCAGTTCCTAATGCGTTGGAAGGAGAAGGTCTCAAAGGTGCTAAGTTCTCACGGGTTTCTAAGGGCATTGCATCCTTATGAAGGAAGTAAAAGGAGAAATGCCTTGACTGAGGAAGAGGCTGCAGTGTAAGCTCGTGTTTGCTGAAAACACCAGGGAATCCGTCCGGTTTGTTCTGAAAGATCCAAATCAAAGCTTTGTCTGAAGCTTGCACGAAACACAAATTTCAGTGCTTGTGGAAGTGCTTGCTCCGAAGTGTTGCTGTGTGTTGTACTCGTGTGTATTTATACATACACTTCCAAAGCTTATTTTATTTTTTTATCTTTATAATCTGTGTGGCTTTCTGTAGACCTGGGCACTGTTGCTCGGTGTTAATTCAGCATAAGCATTTTACTTTTATTATAACTATTTATAACAAGTGGATTCAGCTATAGCTGCAATGACAAGTAGGGTACCTGTCTATATCTTACTTTATTTAAAGGTGGTTTCATGGGCATCTCTCTGGAAGAGAAGCTGAAAAGCTATTAACAGAAAAAGGAAAACATGGAAGCTTTCTTGTGCGGGAGAGTCAAAGCCACCCTGGGGACTTTGTTCTTTCTGTCCGGACAGGAGATGATAAAGGAGAGAGTAATGATGGGAAATCTAAAGTGACACATGTCATGATTCACTGTCAGGTATGATGAAGCACGAGCTTCTTTCACAGGGCTACTTCCATGGGTAGTGGGTTTATCCTAACAGGAGGGTCATGTTGCACTTCCCTGCAGAGCTGAATATGTTCCCCCATCCCCGTGGTACTGCGTGTGCTTGTAAATCATCTGGTTGAGCAAACTGACCAATTTGGTACCATCAGAATTCTATTAGTGCATTGTTTGGGGTTTTTTTTTTGTCTGCTTGCCCGACTGAATCACGTCATATTACTCTATGCTGTCAAGTAACTTCTAATAGATTTACTTTTGATTGCATCAGAAGTCTGTCTCAAATCCTCTGCTGGTGGAGCCTTTCATGTTCATGAATCTTCTTAAGTGAGTTGCAGTCTCCTGGATGAATTATATAAGAATATGAGTAATTGGACAACTAGAGACCTATCCGACTGTAGCTGCTTCTGTGGTCAGTTTATAAAGTTGTACCTGATAGATGGTCAACATTCTGTGGAAATTTGGAGTATTGAATCCAAAGGAGCACTTTTAAAACTTGAATTTAATATAGGTTAGTTCTTCACAGATGTGTTACTAAATTCTATTTTTTGGGTATTTTTTTCTACATGTCCATGGGTTATTTAAATAAAAATTAAATAGCAGATTTTGTCATTTTATTCTGTTATCCTAAAAGACAGTGCAACAACTTAATTGTTTAAAAGCAACTAAAATGCAGTAACAGAACTAGTTTGGAGGTAGAAATGGCCTACCAAGACTGTAAAAGCCCAGCTACCAGACTTCATTTACATTCTTTTTTTTTTTTTTTTTTCTTTTTTCAAGAAAACCTCTTTGATTTGCAGTTAACAACTAATAGCATTTCTGATATTGAGGAGAATAACTCAGCAGTGCTTCCTTAAAACAGGCATGGTGCCAGTCGATACCAGCCTTTCAGAACCCAATGAGATACTCTTGTAGGAGTTTGAATTGATTCCCAAAGCTGCCTGCTGGATACCAACCACGTAGCTCAGGCCACCTTCCTGAGCTGACTGAACCTCAGTTCAGGAGGAATCATCTCTCCTGAAAAGGCAGATAAAATAATTTTTAATTAGGTGACAAAAAGGGTACGGTCTTCCATAGGGTGTGTGTTTCTTTTTGTTAAGGTTCCACCATCCCTTAGCAGAGGGGTTTTACTGGATTCTTCTATGTGTGGGTTTAAAGAGAATTTCTTGTTATGTTGCGTAGCCTAAAGATGATGTTAGCGTAGACATCATGGTATGAAGTGCACTTATTTTGATGAGCATCTGTCTTTCAAGGATCTAAAATACGATGTTGGTGGAGGGGAGAAATTTGACTCTCTGACAGATCTAGTGGAACATTACAAGAAGAACCCTATGGTAGAAACTTTGGGCACAGTATTGCAACTCAAGCAGGTGAGTGACTGGAGAAGACACCGCTAAGCTTTGTTACCTTCAGCAGTTGTTCAAGTGCAGGCTTTTCCATCTCATTTGTGAGACATCCTAGTTTTTCTTTTTTCTTTCCTAATGCAAAAATGAAGAATTAAACTTGGTGGAGCTGGATGAGGAAACCATTTTTTTTTATATACGCCTCTGAAGGATGAGACTTTTATCTAAAAGCAATTGTTCCCTACCCGCATCCTCTCTACCCTCACCACCCTTCGTTGTATGAATTGCAAAGTTTTGAAGTCCAAATAGATGCCTGGATCCTAGAATTGCCTACAGAAAATATACTTAGTGTAAGGGATTTCTGTTTTAATTGTCTTCTCAGCGTTGTTGTTTGTTACACCTTTGTCTCCTGGTTTTATCTTCCTCAGCCTCTGAATACCACCCGTATTAATGCTGCCGAGATCGAAAGCAGAGTGCGAGAGCTCAGCAAGCTAGCAGAGACTACAGATAAAGTCAAGCAGGGCTTCTGGGAAGAATTTGAGGTACTTCTTTATATTCCAAGTGTTCTGGTATTAAATCTCTACGCTACTAAAAAGTTAGGTTTGGTGCTGCCTTCCTGATATCTCCTCTGCCTCTCCTTCACTTCAGATCCCTCTCCTTGCTCCCATCTCCCGTGTCAGGTACAGCGTGGGTTAAAATTGTACCAGTTCCACTCTTGTGTCTAGAAAAATGATTGAAATGTTTGCCTTTTTTTTCCCTAATTCTGAGAGCTAATTTCTATTCTTCAGTGCTACTCTTTCACTACCAGCACAATCCCTCCTGAATATCCTCCCCAGCATGAGGGAGCCTTATGTGCAACTGTATCTGGCCCATCAGGACAATTAATCAGGTTCATTCCTGGATTTCTTTTCTTCATGGGCACAGGAGGAGGTCTGTAAGCTGGATTAATATTTCTGGAGGCAAAGGACTAATTCCCAGCCTATGTCACTCGTAGTGTCCTGATTACCAGTATGGTAGTGGTGTTGGGTGCAGTTGGAGCGTGTCAGACGTGCCTGTGAAGGGAATTGGTTTCTGTTGTGTGTCTCAGTGCAGAGGATGTTTCAGTTTTCACTCTGCTGTAGTTGGGAGGTTGGATGCTGTTGATCTAAGAAAATTTCGGTGTGATATTTTATTTATTTATTTGTGGAGATCTTAAAATTATTGTGAAGTCGTAGCAGTAGCAAGCTCTGAGATGAAGGAGCACTGATTATGTGTATTGATTGGACTCGTGGAGACTTAGTTTTGTTTGGGTGTTCCAATTCTGCCTGCAGCCAAAATTCCATTTCCCTCCAGAAAGCAGCAGTGCCTTTTCCTCTGTCTTATCCGTGCACCTCTCGTGCATGTAACATCCCTGTGCTGGCCAAGCTCTCCCCTTCTTTGAAGTCCTAATGATTTCAGGGAGCTCCTCATGTTTGAAAGAAAATACAGCTGAAGCTGGTAATTTCTCAAGTAGACTAAATGAAGTAGGAGCGTTAATTAACACATTCCAAACTACCTGAGTCTAGCCTGGGTCCTGACCCTTCTCTAGGAGTTGCTTAATAGCTGCAGGCACGTGATGGTCACAGCCAAAAACTTTACAAGTGTCTTAAATATAATGGTCTGGTGTATACCATACATACTTAAGAAAACCACAGTGGAGTCTGAAACTCCACCAGCAGATGGCAACAGGAAACTGGGAAGCCCTGGTCTTTGATAGAGAGGCTGGTTTAGGCTGTGCAATACTATTTTGAGAAACTTCTTGAATAGTGATGGATTTACAAAGCAACCATTCCTGAAGGAACTCTTAGCAGCCGTTCTGGAAGCAACTCTTTTTTGATCAGACTTATTCATTAGCTGAATGTACAGCCCCGTCTGTTCTGATGTTCTTGTCAGGAGGAGAAAAATATATTCATGAAGAGTAAAAGACTCTTACAAAAGAGGTAACACATTTCACTACGGATGTGAATGAGTGAGGTCATGGCAGTGGGGAAATCATAAAATGAGGTTTAAGCTTTCTCCTGTCTCTTGCCCCGTGCACAGTGCACCTTGACCCAGGACTGCTGGGTGGTCAGAACCCCACTGCAGCTGGGAGCAAGCCAGCAAAGGCTGTTCTGCCCAGTGCTGAGAACCTGGGATTCTGTTTTACCCACGAGTAGAGTGGTGGGTCCCTGGGGACCAGCTCCCACCTATTGCTTGTGAGCCTCTCCTGGAGGTAAACTGGCCTTGTCCCGTCTTTTGAATCGCTTCTCTCGCAGAGTTCAACGTGTGAACTTTGGTATGGGGCCTGAAGGGTCAGGAGGGGCAACCACACCTGCTCAGGTGGTGACAACTTGCCAAGGGGAATTAGTTGCTTTTCCCAAAGCCTGATTAGTGGTGTGCTTTACTGTGTCGTGACACAGTCATGTGCACTGGCAGGTTGGCCAAGCAGAGGGTGTCTTTTGGCTTCCCTGCAGACTCTGAGCATACCTTACTCTGATTCAAAGGGCATAAAAAGGTCAAAGTGTGTCCTCCTGGCTTCTCTTCTTATCATTGGTGTGAAGCCCCATGAAATAATTTTTTTTTCTTGAGGAAAACATTTTTGTGCAGGGCGTTTAGGAATGGGCTCTTGATATGTCAGAATACGACTCAACTATTACTTGACACTTACGATTTCTTTTCTGACCTCTGATCTCTGTTGAATAAATCTCGTAACGGATTTATCAGTTGGTCCCTGGAAGCAAGCTGCTGTGACTTTCCCAAGGAAGAGTATTTGCTAGCAAACCACAAGACCTGCGGAAAAAGTAAATGTAAGAAAAGATTTTCCCCGTGAGACATTCCACTTTTCTTTCCCCTTCAACTGCTGTTAGTGAGGTCAACACTAAACCATTTTGTTTGTTTGATTCTCTCTTTCTTTCTTTTTTCTTTCCCCCGCTGTGTTTTTGGAAATGAAGCAATCTCATAGCATTTTAGTGTCGTGCTTTTTCATTCACCTCAGGTGAGCTGTAGCTGTCAGCCTTGGTGGCAGGGAGGGGGCAAGCTCCGGGTTGTCCATGGATCTCTGCCTGGGCTGTTTATGAGTTGGCAGTCCAGATGGTAGTTATAAATTACTTGTCTTCGGGCATATTTAAGAATGTACCTTTTGTCCTGTGAACCACCAGACGGAAATGTTGACAGGCCTTGTAATGTTTTTGCTGCTGAAAAATGGCTGTTTAGTGAGTTTAATGCTTGGCTGTTGTAGTGGAATTGATGGCTACGTTTCAGATTTATTGTTGCATTGTGTACATCTCTTAATGGGCTTGTTAGAAGTCGCTGCTGCTCGTGGATCTCTCCTCAGGGATGCTCAAAGCAATAATAATTAACTGTATGAAGAGAAGATATTTGAAGCTATGGCTTCCACACACTTAATTGTTTCCATTTTTTAACCTGCTAGCAAAGTTTCAGCTTTCCTTGGCACTTCACTAGGCTGAGACTTAAAAGTGTTAATGTTATATAAAGGTGCTCTGTGATAATGGCACTTGAAAGCTCTTGCAGCGTGGCAAGAGCTGAGCTTACTGCAAAGTGCTGTTTCACTCATGGCTAGTAAGAGCGAGCAGCGCTTTGCGGGGACACGTCCCTGTCTTTACCTCACAGCTCTTCTGGATTGCTTTGTTCTTTGCTTTCCCTGTCTTCAGAATGAGCCTAATTGTCCAAGGTCACTAAGTGAGGCAGTAACAATAACTAAGACTGAAATAGAAGCGAGCAAACGTGCCTGACATGCCGGTGTCTTAAAGTAAAGCAATCTCTGCCCGAGTGTTATGGGTGCTAATAAAAAGGGGAGCAGCTTCCAAAGCCTGAGTCTTCCTTTCACTTAGGCCAGTGCTGCTTTGGGGATTAAAACTTGGAGCAAAGCCATCGAGATTCTGGTCCCTGCAGCTTCACTGCAAGCAGGGAGTTTTGCTACTAAGCAGCATGGCTGTGAAGTCTGGAATTGCTGTTGTCCCTGTCATGTTAATTTTGAACCAGGGAAGGAGAAATTAGCTCCTTGCCAACAGCAGAAATCCCCCTGCAGATGGATTGTTTCTGCGCTAGGGTGATTTATGAAGAACCCTGTTTGTAGTTACCTAATGCTCCCTCCTCCCACAACAGGGTAATGTAAGAAATCTTTGGAAAAGTTTGTGCTGGTTTCGTGCAATGGCCTTGTGTTGGTAGGGGAGGAAAATCAGAGCACTTAAAGACTGGTACATGGCTGTGGTGGTGGGTTGGACGCTGGTGTTTTACCTGTCCCACCCATACCTTTGAAAATACTGGAGTGTTCCCGTGTGGATTTTTTGGTTTGGGGGAGTAGACAAGAATATCTTCCTAACATTCTGCTTCTAACCGCTGAAGGTTTTGTTACTGTGCTTGATATTTAAATACAGCTGCTTGTGTTGATGTGCTTTGGGTTTTCTGTGTGCTCCAGCCTCCTCTTTGGCTGCCTAGGGTTGGTTTGGCTGCAGCTTGCGAGGGTCTGCGCTTGTGGATTTCATAGAATGGCAGGGGTTGGAAGGGACCTCTGGAGATCATCGAGTCCAACCCCCCTGCCAGCACAGGAACACCCAGGGCAGCCCACACAGGAACAGACCCAGGTGGGGTTTGAAAGTCTCCAGAGGAGGAGACTCCACAGCCTGTCTGGGCAGCCTGGTCCAGGCTCTGTCACTCTCACAGGGAAGAGTTGAGGTGGAACCTTTTATGCTCACGTTTATACCCGTTATTCCTTGTCCTATTACTGGGCAATACAGAAAAGAGATTGGCTCCTTCCATTTGACACCCACCTCTCAGACATTTACAGACATTACTAAGATCCCCTCTCATGTCCCAGCATTGCTGTAATGCAGCCTTTGTGACCTCAGGCCCTTGTTTTGGGGCTTTCCAGCAGTGTTACTACAGACTGGCTGTAGCTGAGGGAGAGGAGTTAGGCTGACAAGGCTTGGAGGAATCCAGTACAGCTCAGGTAGAGATGCACTGGATCACAAAGTGCCCTACTCCTTTGCAGGCTGGCATTGTTTTGAATGCTTTAATTACTCATCTGCCTTGTCCAGGGGAAAGTCTTTAACTCCTTACCTGCCTGATTCAGCAAAAAGGAGAAATACAGTACTACTTACAACTTTTATGCCTGGTGAGAAAAACCTAGTGATAAATATGTTTATTTAGACTTGCTCTGTGGAATGCTGCTTGTGTTGGTTGTTTAGTGTGCCTTGTGAGATGGTCACAGCCCAAACTCTGTTGCAGTCCTTTGTAACCAGTTGTGTTTTCCTTGCACAGTGTTTTCCAGCTCAAGTTTTTAAGGAACCATCTAGTGTCTGGTTGGTCAGAACAGTATTCTGAGGACTTACTAGTAGAGTTTGGTTTAAAGAAGCTCTCAATTCATAAGTGTTTATTATTATTAGGTGGTAAATAGCTTGTCTTGTCACTCACTCCTGTGTTTCTTACCTACCCTGGAGTGGAGAAATCCAGTTCCTTCCTCTCTTCCTCTTGACTCTCCAGTATTATAATCAAGGACCATAATTTTTGGGAGAAATCTCACTGAAGATGGTGAAACAGTCCATACTGCTTTTACTAAACCCAGTTATTTGTGCTGTTTTCATTTAGACTTTACAGCAGCAAGAGTGCAAACTTCTCTATAGTCGTAAAGAAGGTCAGCGTCAGGAAAACAAGAACAAAAATAGATACAAAAACATTTTACCCTGTAAGTATTGATTTCTTTCATTATAATTCAAGCCTGCTACTTTTCCGTGTTTTATTTTCTTAGCTCCTAAATACAGGGTTAATTAAGCACTGCTTTGCTTTTCCTTCAGTGATAATTTCCCCTCTTATGTTGTTGGTATTAGCCCCTGCAATTTCCCATTTGTGTTCAAACATTTGCCCTTTGTAGATACCAAGATTTTGATTCCCAAGTTTTGAGTTTCATCTTCAGCTTTCATTTCAAAATGTCAACCCCCTAAACAGTTATTCAGCAAGCTGGAATGCTTAAATTTAAGAGGATTAATTAGGGGTATAAAACTGCATGTTGCAAATCCAGAGGCTGTTTGTCTTGACTTAGTGCTTGACCGTCCATGTCCTCAGGAGTTACTGGGGGGCATGAACACTTATTTTCATCTAGCTGGTTATGAATTGGCCACTCCTACTGTGGATGGAAGAAGAGGGAAGGTTGAATATTCTAGCCACTAATTTACTGAGTTTGCTAACTTAATAGCTTCTGGTAGCAGTAAGAAATGGACCTGTCTGTGGGATATTGAAAAATAGCCGTGTGCTCACAACTGTAGAATGCAAGCACTTAACTTTCATATATATTCCTCCAGTTGATCATACCAGAGTTGTTCTGCATGATGGTGATCCAAACGAACCTGTTTCAGACTATATCAATGCTAATATTATTATGGTAAGCATACTCCTACCCCCAGGAGCCTTGTTGGCACATCCCCCCTCTACTCTTTAACATACTCACCGAAATCCAAGTTAGTCTTGTAACCATTTGTCACTCTTTCTTTTCTTTTTTTCTATTGTTTTTTTTCCCTAGCCTGAGTTTGAAACAAAGTGCAACAACTCGAAGCCAAAAAAAAGCTACATTGCTACTCAAGGCTGCCTACAGAATACAGTGAATGACTTCTGGAGGATGGTGTTCCAGGAGAATTCTCGAGTTATTGTTATGACAACAAAAGAAGTAGAAAGAGGAAAGGTAAAAATGGACTCGAAACTGGCCTTGGGAGAGGTTAGGACATTTGAATGCAACTGAAGACTAAACTGACTTGGTTCTATAGATGTATGTGCTGAAATCTGGTGTGTCACCGCGCTCTCTGGACACCTGGAAGGTGTCCTTTTTGATTGGGGCCTGTGGGAATTCAGGGTACACTCCTATAGAGTCATTAAGGTTGGATAAGACCTCTTAAGATCATCAAGTCCCACCGTCAACCCAGCGCTACCGTGACCACTAAACCACGTGCACACGGTTTTTGAACCCCTCCAGGGATGGTGACTCCACTGCTTCCCTGGGCAGCCTATCCTATCATCAGGCCTCCCCTTTTTTTAAGGGTTAACTGATTCAATTTTAGCTACTGAGCACAAATCTACATATTTTGAAGTTACTTACGGGAAAACAAGTTGTAGTCAAACAAGCCTTCCATGTACTGGAAGGGGTAAGCTCCCTGTTCCTGTAGCAAAAGTATTGCCATTTCTTTTAGCTGACCAAACCTGTGTAGACTTTGCTATAAAACCAGAAATGTGGGACTCAATAATAATTTTAAGAATGAACGTAGATGGTTTTGCTTCTTACTTAAAAACTACATGATGTGAAAATTCTTGCCCCAGCTTCATCTTACCTGAGCCCCATTTCCTAGACTACGAGAATGCTTTTCTCTCTTAGGACTTATATGCTTGAATTTGATGACATCCTTATTATGTGCTGAGCTGGCGATTACAGCTGAAGCTGTACCTGGGCTGGGATTCCCCCAGCCAACTTTTATTCCTGAAGTCAGGTCCTTTGGCTCTGAGTGGTCTGTTCTGGGAGAACGCTGCCTGTCCCGCCTCGGCAATCTGCAGACTCTGTCCGCTGCCCTCGCAGTATTTAGAGCTCTGAAAGAGGAAATCTTCCTGCCTGGTGTATCCCCAGAACCTCCGTTTTACCTTCCAAGTGCAGAGATCTTGCCTTATTCACTGTCTTCTGGTCAATCTGAGGCTCTCACTTCATTCTGGCTTCTAATATCAGGAAAGAATAGGAAATAGTTGAATACTGGTATTCTGGCAACGGTCGCGTACCAATTCCTGTCTGCAGTGCAGTTTTATCTTTGGAATGTGTTGCTTCTGGTCTTTTATTTTTCTGCTTGGCAAACAGTTTCTCTCATCTTTTATTCTTTTGTTGTTGTTGTTGTTAGATGAGTCTCACTTAAAAGAAAAGGAATTGAAAGTATAGCTGAGGTTTTGCTAGGGGTGACTGATAATTGCAGGGGTTCCTTACCAGAAAAAGAAGAGGTTTAGTGTACTGCAGACAAAGAGCAGTAGATTTTTATGGGCTTCTCTTCCTAATCTGGGTGTCAGAGCTGCCATTGGTGGTGGTTGTAGGAACCATTAGACTCTGTCTTGTGGGGTTTTTTTAGGCTTTGTAAACTTCTTCCTATTCATCACCCTTATAAAGGCACATGATTTGTGTTTCCTTCCTGAGAATGCACTGGAGGAGGGAGAAACTACCCCTTTCCAGGGACCTTCCTCTTAGATCTTTCTCTTAGGAGAAGAGAAATACATAATGGAGTTGTTCTCGAAGAGGTGACTTGAATACTTTGGGGGTTTTTTTGATAACCTACCGAATGACTTGTGCTCCTCTGCAGTTTCTCAATGATTCTTTCCAAATTTCTCTAAGCCTTTTTTTCTGGGCTCAGGCTGCATAAAACAGTTTAATGTCTGATTACTTAATCAGTGCTGCGTGCATCGATTTTGTTGTTGTTGGGTGGTTTTTTTTTGTTTAATTTTTTTCCTTGATGCCTATTTTGCTTCTTCAAGGATTACAAATAACAGTACTGATTTAAAAGCTTTTTTATCTCGGGCCAAGATGCTTTCAGATCTTCAGAAAGGAGAGAAACCTCTGCAAGAGCACATTGCCTGAGGAACTATGAAGCATCTCAGATCTGCATAGAGTTCTGAATAGGCTTTAGAATGCACCATAGGAGCAGCGAATGCTTGCAAAGTAGAATAGTGGTGTTTTAGAGGCTGTCAAATGAGCTGATAATACCTGCACCTCCTCTGCCAGACTAAAGCATATTTTAACCTTGCATGTTACTGTTCAGACTTGCTGTACCAACTGCTCTTGCCTTCAGAGTTCGGCGTTGAAACGACAGGTTACGTTGGCATACGCTAAGCTCATCTTTTCTTGAGCTTGTACCCTTTTGGGGATGGCAGGGAAAGAAGGGCAAGAGGAACAGGAAAGGGTCGTGTTGCCCAAGTAGGCTGGAAAACATGTGTTCCATCATCTTGTGTTGGCAGAAGGAACTTTCTTGTTGCCACATCTTCTTGTAACAACGCAGCAGTAACTGCAACTAGGAAATGTTTCTCTGTAGCACTGGGTGTTTGGTCTGTGTTTGCTATTGTTGGAAGGAGCACCTGTATACACACTCTAATTTCTCAGCTGATGCTGTGTGGATTTGACATGTTCACAGGCTAACAGGAGTTACTCTTTCCTGAACTGTCCCAGGAACCAGACTGAAGCAGTGATAGGTAAATCTGTTTTTCAGTAGATGGAATATATCCCTGGCAAAAGATGAGGAGAAAGCAGGGCAAGGAAAAGCTCTACATTTCCAAGGCTGCAGACATGTGAGACTTTGGTCCCCTGCCACAAGGAGCAATGACTTGTTGCTGTGGTGATTGAAATGGAGAGCTGTGCTCACCCTTTCTGCTCCGAGTGATGGGGGAAAACAAACAGAAAAATAAAACCAAGCAAACAACCCCCCCCCCTTCCAAGCATCCAAGTTTCATTTCTGCTAAAAATGGCTTGTAACTTTGACTTGTATTTATTTTGCAGCCTGTTGGGTTTCAGGTGTAGAACAGCCTGTAGAGCTACAACATTCCCTTGGAAATTCTCAGTAGTTTGAAACCAGGAGCAGGGTGGAGATAAAAGCAACAGTATTTTAATCTCTGGGGTTTGTGAGTTTTGGGGCAAAGCAGGTACTAAGGTGATCCCAAAAGCTGCTGGAGGGAGAGATTACTCCTACCTGTTTGTCTGAAATCATCTGGTGCTTGTTACAGGGAAGAGAAACTTCTCCCTAAAATCTTCTTTACCTTGTCATCTAACTGTCCTATCGGCTCTAGAAATTGCCCTCTCTGTAGCCAGAGACAAAAGCTTCAGAAATGTTTGTTAACAAGTTTAGGAACCAGCCTTTCTTCTTCCTGATTGCTTTTCTCTTTTTGTTTTGTGTTGTTTTGTTCAATCTTGCAGAGTAAGTGCGTCAAGTACTGGCCTGATGAGTATTCCCTAAAGGAGTACGGTGTTATGCGTGTTCGGAATGTTAAGGAGAGTGCAGCACACGATTACACGCTAAGAGAACTTAAGCTTTCTAAAGTTGGACAAGTAAGTTATGTTAGTAAATCCATCCTTTTGATTTAGGTTGCTGATCACACTCACAAAACACCCTAAAATCTGCCAACCCCCCTCCTCCCCTCCCCCCCCAAAAAAAGTTAAGGTTGCAGATCACAAAAACCAAACCAGAAACAGTGTTTCTTTGGAATCAATAAAAGCACTAAGAGATTAATAAATTGAGCCCTGTCTCTTTCTTTGAAGCTCCAGGTTTAGTTCCATAGATCTTTCCCTTTGTCCTTGGGATAATGGACGATTCTTATACCTCAGCATTTTTTGGCAGGAGATGCATGGCTGCGGAGCTTTGAGGAGATCTGGAAAGAGGCACGATGCTTTTAAGTAATCACACTTCAGTCTAGCTTGGTGTTTGTTCCCTTTCATGGAAGAGGTTGCACTAGCTGAAAAAGGTTGTGAGTGGGTCTAGTGTGTAGAAAGAACACTTATGGGAAGGAATGCAAAAAGATGAGGAAGGAAATGGGGAATTAGCGTGGAAATGGCACTTCCTTGTTAAGGAACAATTTGGATCAGAGTGCAAAACAGATGATGTAAGAAGGAAATAAGCAGAATGTATCAGGTTGATATGTGCCTGGGATGGAGCCGAGTGGGAAGAAGTGCAAGGGTAAGTGCCACTAGGTATGAATGATTTGTACGACAGATGAAGGTCCCTCACTGTTGGTCACCCTCAGACAGATCTTTGCTATGACTTCTGAAGGTGAGAAGGGAAATGTTACTGGAACCACCTTCATGGGAAGAGGGAGCTGAGGAGGGAGGTGGTGGGATTGTCAGGCCAGGAAGAACTCTGGCTTGTTTCCTCCTTGAAGAGAGCTGTGGTGCCGTGGATCCTGAGCAGCAGGTTGGATTCGCCACCTTCCACTCTGACTCAGCTTTGCTGCAGAAGTGCTTTTAGCGGGATTTTGAGCTGAAGGATTTTGTTTTCACATGTTGGCATCTTCCTTCCAGGGCAACACAGAGAGAACAGTCTGGCAATATCACTTCAGAACTTGGCCTGATCATGGAGTCCCGAGTGACCCTGGTGGTGTACTAGACTTTCTAGAGGAGGTGCACCATAAACAGGAGAGCATTTCTGATGCGGGACCAGTCGTGGTCCACTGCAGGTAGGGTGATGCGCTGTGCCTCTCCTGCTACTGCTCCCTACGCCTGTAGAGTTCTGTTGGATCTCTGTTTTGTACTTTTTTTTTGTGAGGGGAGCTGAAAACTTTAAAAGAAGGCAACTTTTCTCCAAGAGCTGCTCATACTTTCATGTGTCAAGGTGTTTGTGCTTTCTGTTTGGCAAAGTGATGTATTCTAGATCGATGTCAAACGGTTACCTTCGAAGCAGGCTCCCTTCAGACTGCATGTCTGCATGAATCAGAATTTCTGATGTTGTATGAGGAGGTGGTACCAGTCTTGGCTGGGTACACTTGAGGTGCAGGATCCTGGAAATTCTAGTATCTTGTCCCACCTCCTCCAAGTGCTCTTTCCTCAGTCTTGGCTTATAAACGAGGTACATTTTATAAGGCAAGGAAATGTCAGATCTGACCTCGTAGTTTTTTTTTTCTGATTCAAGGATGTTAATTAACACTGAGGTACAGAGGTGCTGTTATGAATTCTGCCTCTTCTCTGTTAAGTTATTAGGTCTCCAGTTACTTCTGGCCTTTTGGCTTTGACTCTGGCTCTTAATTCTGAAGTCTGAGGTCTCTTAATGTTCAACTTTTACTGGAACTTGGTGTCTGTTCAGAAAGAGCAAAACAATAAACTTTTTTTCCCCCCCTTTTTTTTACAGTGCTGGGATTGGGCGAACGGGAACTTTCATTGTGATTGATATTCTTATTGACATAATCAGAGAAAAAGGTAGGTTCCTTCCCCTTCTGTTTTCCTATGGGAGATTGACAGATACGTCACAGTGACTCACCAGGAGTGCTGACAGAATGGAGGATTCTAGTGATGCTACGCACTGGCCGTGCGTGTTTGGCATAGAATGGACTTGCACATTCCTCTTAACTTAGCTGGAATCAAAGTGCTGAAACCCTGCTCCAGGTCAGCACAATGAAAACCTTCAGCAGAGCATTAGCTGGGAATCTGATTATGTTTTCCTTAGTATTAATTGGGTGAAATGTTGGCAGTCTTCCTTATTACAAGATCATTCAACTACACCGTGTCCTGCTGGAAGATGAGGCCGATTTCTCCTCCAAAGCCAAAGTTTATTTTGCTACTCATAACACTGATGTTTTCTTCCTAGGTGTGGACTGTGATATTGATGTTCCAAAGACCATTCAGATGGTGAGATCGCAGCGGTCGGGAATGGTTCAGACAGAAGCACAGTACAGGTTTATTTACATGGCCGTACAGCACTACATTGAAACGCTACAGCGCAGAATTGAAGAGGAGCAGGTATATTTGCCCTAAGTCTAAAATACTACGTAGGAACCTTTTATCATTGGAATGGGGAGTTGCTCACTCACTGCCTGGGGCTTTCAGAGGCATGACTGCTGACTGTATGACCAATGCATCATGAAAAAGATGGGTCTGCAACCTGATGATCCTGCTCAAAGAAGTTAGCCTGTATTTCAATTCATTATGCTTCAGGATTGCTTAAACTATCTGGTGGAATTAGAAAAAAACATAAAATAAAACCAGTGTGTTTGGCTACTGGCAGAGAGGAAAACAATCAGCGGTCTGAAAGGCTTCTCCATGTGAGTGCAGCTAGTGCTGGTTTACCTTCCCTGAAAATGCTTGCATGTATGGGATCCTATCCTTCCTGTCCCTTGGTCCCTGCACCCCAGCTCTCAAATTCCCTCCATATTATCCATTTTTTTCATGCAAGAGGAATAAAAGGTAAGACAATTAACACAGAACTTTGTGCTCTGTTGTGTTTTAAAGAGATTTCAAATCTGTTCACTGTATTTCTAAAGTGTGATGATCAAATTCAAATGCTAGTCACTCAGATGCCAATTTTGGAATCCTAAAGTACACGTTTTTTAGTAAGAGGAAAGTATACTAGACTGGAAGATTAAAGAGTGTGGTGGCCTTGCAGTACAGTGTCCAACAAAAATCAGTTTGAGGAGTGATTTGGTGTGGTAAGATAAGAAAAGCTTGGAAATATATTGTGACAAGACCTTCACCTCATTCCTCCTGTTTAAGTACTTGATTGCACTCAAGCTCTATGGTCTTTTACAGAGGTTCCCTCGTTTTGTAATAATGAGCCGATGTTCTACTCGCTGTTGCTTTTATTCTCTGCCTTAACCTCTGGTCATCTGGGATTTGTGATCTTTTTCTTTCAGAATCTCAATATCTTTCCTTCTGCAGCTGGCTTGCTGCTCAGAAGGAGAGAAACCCACACGAGTGACGAGGCAGATGTGGGGAGGTGCGTGCTTAGCGCAGCGCCAGGCGTGAGGTGTAGTCTCTCCTTAGAGCTGGAGGGTGCCAGCTGAGGCTGGGCACTCCTGTGTGGCTTCTGGCTGCTTTGGAGCTTATTTTGTGTTTACCAACATGACGTAGCTGTGCTGTTCAGCAGAGAGGACCAAGACTTTATTCCTCTCCCCAGGACAGCTGTTGTGTGCTCTGATGGCGATTAGACACAAAGTGAAGAACAACAAATCCCTCAGGTGTACTTTTTCTCCCTGGCTTTGTCTCCTCACTTTGTCTTAGAGCTGCCTCATCTCTCTGTGTGTGCAATTATGCAAGTCTTTGAATATGGTCTCTTTCTGCTGCTGCCATTTGCCAAGTAGGTTTCTAACTCTCTTGATGGTTGCAATGGATTTTGAGTAGGATTTTGCTGTCGAGTGGAGCAGTGTATTTCTGCTGTAGTGATGAGGCTCAGGTACTTGTGTTTCATCCTCTGTAACTAGCTCAGAAAGCACAGGTAGAAAAGTTGAAGAAACTGGAAGTAGAACATTGATTTACTTCAGGTCTTGACCTACAACTAGGGCTAGTGGCAGCTATAGGAGTAAAGCAGCATTGAACTCCTCAGACAAAAACAAAGCTTTGTGGTGAGTAGAAACTAATGTCCTGAAAAAAAGATGATGAATTGGGAATGCTCCAAAGCACAGAATCATTCAGGTTGGAAAAGTCATCCAAGATCAAGTCCAGTCATTAACCCAGCACTGCCAGGGCACCACTGACCCAGGGCCCTCAGCACCACAGCTCCATGGGGGGCTTGGAAACCCCTCCAGGGATGACGGGGACTCCACCCCTGCCCTGGACAGCCTGGGACAGCCCTGGAGGGGAAGAAATTGCTCCTCAGCTCCAACCTAAACCTGCCCTGGCGTGTTTTGATAAACAAAAATTGGCTGAGTAGTAGACCTCTATGCAGAATACTTGAATTTCATCCCAATAAGGTAATTTGGGAATGAAACACCGTGTTTTGAGAAACTTTAACTTCTAGAACCTTCTCTGGTCTTGGTTTAATTGCAGTTCCAAAGGGTGAACTTTGGGAAATAACCCCAACAACTGGCAAAGTCAATTAGGGCACCTTTCTAGGAGACAGTATGAGGTTGTGCTCCCAGCACTGATACGAAATTAGGAGGTCACATTGGCTAGCCTGTTGTCACACAGGACTTGCCACCATCTGGCCTGCAGACGTGGCTGTGGGAAGAGCTGCATCCATTCCCACAGATACACCTGCTTTTGGTTTGTATTCAGGAGAATAATTCCCCTGCTTCACTAGAGCTTTCCCTCTTGCATTGCAGTGCTGAGAGCCTCACGATTCCATGGACTTGAGGGTTGTGTTCAATATTGCCTGTCTCCTTACAAGTGCAGAAGAAAAGCAAAGTGAATTTGGTTTCATTTGTGGTTTTGTTTTGCCTTTTTTCCCCCTATGGAAATGGGTATATACCCCTACATCTAGGAAATAAGTCATTCTTACACTTCTGTTATTCTGAATTAGAAAGGATAATTACAGTGAATTAAACACGAGTAAGAGAAGCCAGATATCTACTTTATCTTGGCTTGTTTTTTCTGTTTCAGTCAGCTTAAGTAATAGAACTGACAGATTCTTTTTCAATTGCTTTCACCCTGCAGTAGATCTGTAACTTGAACTGCCATTCATCATGCAACTGGGGGGGGCCCAGTTTGGGGCTTCAGAATATTATTGGCAGGTGAAGGGTTTGTAGCCAATAAACACAGAATGCAGCAGAATTTGAACCTTTGTGTGTTGTTTAAATCGTCTTCTTTTGTAACGTTAACTTTCCAAGTAATTGATCTGGACTGGGAGTGATTTGTCAGGAGTAAGTAGGAGGCTGAGAGGGGAGAAGTTCACTAAAATGACAGAACAAGTTGAGCAAGTTTGGAGGAAATCTTGAAAGGCTGTCTTGGAAAAACTTCAACCTACATTGCTCTACAGAGCATTCTTAATGGAAACTCAGCAGCCAGAACTCCCTGGAGGCTCTGACAGCCTCTCTGGTGAGATTGATTCAGGCCAGTTATTTAGTACTCGTTCGAGCATTTAAAGAAATAAGAAATTAGAAACAACACCCAAAAAAAAAATTCCCCAAACCACCCCTCCGAAAACCCATCACCCTGTAAAACTGTAATTTAGATGTAGGTTTCAGTGTATGCACGTTAGGAATATTCATCTTGAGAAGGAAAAAAAAGCCATATCCCCTTTTTTTTTCCTAGTGTAGCTTTGCTCGCTGGAGTATCTTTAGAGGAACGCCAGCACAATTGGCTGCAGCCTGTAACATATGCTGCAGAATACAAATAAACAGCTTGACTTCTTTTTATATCAAACCTAATGGGCTAAGATGTTATTTTATTAGAGATCTTACAAACAACGTTGTCACTCATTTGGCCACAGCTCCAAGCTGGAAATAAGGTCAGTGGGAAGCCCATGGGCTGGTGCTGGCTATTAAAGGATGATGTGTGGCTTCTTCTGCCAAGGAAGCTGAAGATTGCGTATGGGTGCTGGTTCATGAGGTTGGTGTGTTCTGCTGGAGATGGTGGTGGAAAGGGGAATATTAAAAAGTGAGGCTTTTCAGGGCTTGTAACCAGGAGCTAAAGGCAATCTTTAAGTCTTGGCCATGTTGTGTGTGTTATGTGCAGAGCTGAGCTCTCTTCTCCTCACAGCCAAGCCTTTCCTCCAAAGAACGTAGCTGGTTAGTTGCACGTGTCACTTCTGCACTGCTTCAATGATTGTTTTCTATTAGTAATTCAAAACCTGGCTTTTTGTTGTGTTTTGCTTCACAGAAAAGTAAGAGAAAAGGTCACGAATACACAAACATTAAATATTCTCTATCGGACCAGACAAGTGGGGATCAGAGCCCTCTTCCACCCTGTACCCCAACCCCAACGTGTCCAGAGTAAGTTCTCATCTGTTGTTCATCTGTCAGTTTTGAACTGTACTAACTAACCTTCAGGGACCTCGACTGAGAAGGACTTCTCACCCACTCTGCCCCGGAGCATTGCCCTGTGCTTTGCTCTTTCAATAAATTGAGCAAAATAAAATGTCGCTGAATTATTTTGCGCGTACAAATACGGCTTTCTCAAACTGGATTCTTCAGGCTATGAATGTTTATCTCGTTTCAGGATGAGAGAAGATAGTGCTAGAGTATATGAAAATGTGGGGCTGATGCAACAGCAGAAAAGTTTCAGATGAGAAGATGTAGAGAGCCTTCCATGCAAAGGCAGGTACGTGGGTTCAGGAGTGGGCGTTGGGAGGAAACACTCGCAGAACTGAACTATGAGAAGAATTATGAGGAGGACTTTCTAATGCCCAAAACGTGTGTCATCAAGCCCCCGTTGGGTGTCTAAATTCCAGAAGCTAATTTTGATTAAGTTGCACCTATGTCTACCCTTTTGAAACAAACTACCAAGCTAATATCCCACTTTAGAATCATAGAATCTGTTGTTTGCTGTTAGAAATTCTATTACATAGTTCTATAATTCTATTATAAGTAATTAGAATCTATGACTCTAATGTGGGATATTAGCTTGCTAGTTTGGCCTTTGTTCTCACATCCTGACTCCCCAGTGACAGAAGCTGGAAGTCTTTATTATTCAGGGGACTGAAATTCTGCAGTGCGAGCAAAAGATGAGTAGCAACTACAGTCTAAACTTCCTCTATCTTTTAAAAGTGATCTTTGCTCCTGGTTGATGATAAGGATTTGCATGTGTCTAAAGAGATTCAAAGAACTCTTCACCTCGTGCTCAGCCTCCTAAAAGATGTGATGAGCAAAGTTGCCGCTGTGCCTGCGCGGTGCGAGCAGTTGGTGTGGTGGTGTTGTCGTACGAGTAACAATTAAGTCCCTGCCTTTTGCTGGGAGAGAGATCTGTAGATTCTCTGTGTCAGGTTTTAAATATCTGTTGTAATTTGGTTCTTGCAGTCAGATGACAGACTATATATATGTATCAAGAGAGATTATTAGCTAGTAATTTTATCTGATACTTCACTTAATAGGCTGTGAATACAGCAAAGGAATCTCTTTGAATTTAAGTTGTCTTTAGTCATTAACTTCTTTTGGGTTTTAATCTTAAGCCTTTTGTCATCTTTCCCCCCTGGGTTTTCGAAGACCTCAGAAATCCCATTTTCCCTTTTTCCATTTGGTAACTGTAATTGTGTTTTATCCATTTAGTCCAGGCACCTTCTCCCAAGTTTATACACAATCTCATCTCCTCCTGCCAAAGCACCACACGGTTTATAAGCAAGGTTTGAGTTGAAGGTTTTCTTAGATCAAAATGGAGCCTTTCTGGATAATGTCTGAATAAGAAATAACTGATCTGTTTGGGGTTTTATATATATATTTTTTTTTTCTAAATAACTTCTTATTTTCTTCTCCCTTCCTTTTCAGAAACGAATATGGTTTTTAAAAAGGTCAGGGAAGAGTTGGAAGGAGCTTCACATGAACGGTGAACTCTGAGGGCTTGGTACCTTTTTATTTACGGTTTTAATCCTTCAACAGTAGGCAAAACTTAAGACCATCTAAAGATTGTTTATATCTCTTCTCTCCAATACCTGATTTGCAATTGCTCATTTTCCAAATAAAAGGAAATCCTTTCTACAATGTAGACAACAACTTTGTAGAGTCAGTTTTGAATCCTGCAAACTGTTGGACTGTCATCCATTTGGTTTTTAAGCTGTATTTTTGTTTCACAGTATGGCTGTTAGTTGGGTTTTTTTCCTTATTGAGCAGTTGTGGGATTGATTTTAATTATTATTTTGGGGGGGGGTGTGGGGGTGGTGGGAGAGCAATGATGTGGATAAATCCGTTACACTAATGTAAAATACTGATGGGAACAATACTTGATTGATTGAAAACCAGCATGAATAGAATCAGCTACGTGATAAAATTAGTCCTAATACATTTCAAACTCAGACTGAGTTTCGTAGGGGCGAGTGGTTATTGATATGAAGGTGCTTTTTGTGATAACTGAGGGCTTTGGTTATGACTTAGCTGAGTGGCTGAAGGGGCTGTTTTTGAGGAGTTATGCAAGGGAGCCTTTACATCAGCCAAAATCTCTTTTACACAATCTCTACCCAAACCAGAATTTACTGTATCCCTCGAAAAGACAGCGAGTGAGGACGCTGTCTGTGTTAATTTATCTGGGCTCATCCATTAAGCGAGAGATGAAACTCGCCAAGTTAAGGTATTTTAAGAAGTCATGTGGTGACACCTTCACAGCACATTGAAACCAGTGAAATGTGTCCCCCACCGTGCGGGCTGTTACCTCAGCGTGAGGTGACCTCTCCCCCTTCTGCTGGGGAGGTGGAAGCTGTTGAACCTTCTGGGGTTTTTTTGGGGGGGGGTGTTTTTGTTTTGTTTTATTTTTTTAGTCAGGCCTTATACCTAGTGTCATAAGTTAAAGTTGGGTGAGGAAAGCAGCACCCAGAAGCTGACTATCCACTAAAATTGCCTTAGTTGTAAGGGCAGCACGGGCAGCAAGGCCAGCAGGCTCATTCTGGTTCTCTTCATCAGGCAGGAGTTAATTACTGTTCTACCCCAAGTGCCTTTCAGAGCTGCATGGAATTTTTTTTTTTTTTTGCTGTCCCTATTCAATTAAAAAAAACCCCAAACACATTCATCTGAAACCACTTCAGATTGTTGTCAATGAGACAAAGTCCTCTTCTAGAGACTCTAGAAGGAAGACCTGCTCTTCAGCTGCCAGTTAATTGGGTTCCTTCACTTTCTTTGCTCTGTCCAGTTATCTGGACCAGGCTCCCCTGGCAGCCGTTAGCGTGAGCTCGTAAATGGCAGAATGGGTCCCGAGGAGGGGGGACAGGTTGCTGTCCTTCAACACCTTTCCCCATGGTTTTGGGGGTAGTTCTGGCACTTAAGTGGCATTCAGGAATGATTGCCATTTTCACATGGCGGGCACCGATGGGGAGCGCTGCGTTAAACCGCTGTACCCGAGGGGGTGGGGACACTGGAATTGTCTTACTGGCCTTACTGGTGAAATTAAGCTAAAGCCCAGAATGTTGTTAATGCAGCTTTGTGAAAGGTTAAGTGGGAGATTACGTTACCTTTTCCTGAGAGTGCTTTGCAAAATCAAATATTTGAACACTTTGTTTGAACTGAATGAAGGTGCTTCTTTAATGTTCAGCAGAATTTTGTTTGCCTGTTGTCCTTTTTGTCTTTTGAGCCTTTGGGATTTTATTTGGAACTCCTGTCACCAGCACACCATAATGTCACAGTTTTATTGTCACAGCCTTATGCTATAGTCATACAATGCTTGTGCCCTTCCTAGCTCTAAAATTTCTAGGGATGAGAGAGAAATCTCTTTGTTTAGTAGTGAGAGACCTGTTTTCCATCTCCTGCCTCTGTCCCTATTCACAGCTCCACCCCTGCTGAACAGGGATCAGTTCTAAGTGTTGGTATTTGTATAGAGCAGTTGACAGCAATTAAACATTTGTCTAAAACCGTGCAGAGTTAGAGGAATTCTACACTTCATACGTTCTCACGAGGCAGGACACGCCTTTGGGTTTGGAGCTATTCTGCTCCAAGCTGAGAACTCTGGTCGGGGTGGGGGGAGGTCCAGAGAAAGGAGAGAAGGATCCTCAATGAATCTGAACTGTTAGGAACTCAGTTTAATGTGATGTGTCTTAAAAGATTGACCTGTATAAGCAGCAATCAGTTATGTGGCCAACATCAAGTTGCCTCTTATGACCTCATTTTAGCTGTTTAGAACCTGCCGCTGTAGGATTATTTTCTTTTTATTTTATTTTTTTCCTCTCTTCTTTTTTTGTTGTTCTTGGAACCAGGGAATTCTTACTGCAGAATGTGTATTAATCCTGGGGAGCATATGGTGGGAGAATGTCAATGAGGAGGGAGCAGAATCTGAAAGGCTGTGAGTAAATGCTCCTCTCCCGAGCGGAGCGCTAAGCCCTGCTGAGTACCAAAGGGGAGACCTTGCAAAACAAACTCTGTCTGCCTTTCACCCGCCGCCTAGAGAGGGACTGTCCTTAAAATGTGCTTTTAAATTTATTTTAAACCGTGGCTGGAGTTTGAAGACAGATGAAGCAAGGAGGAGAAATGTCCTTTGGTTCAGGGGAGATAAGCGAATGTGGGTTTCGTGTATTTCTAGTGAGGTTTTTAGAGAATAAATTTTAAGTGTTGATTTAGAAGCTTTTGCTGTATCAGTGGAACAGAAAAGGGACGCGGTTCCGAAGTGTTCTGTTGTAGGAGACTTTATACCACAAGGGAAACTTTGACCCAGCTCCTAAGGCACAATAATTTCTGCCAGCACGAATTTGCTGCAGACTTGATTTACTGAATGTTTTCTAGCATACATTTTAATTTCAGCTAACTGTTGGTAGGACTGATTGGTTCTCCTATTAATCCTGACCAAACTTTCCTTTTTCCTCTTAAGATAACGTGTTTGAGACACGATTAACTAGGATACAGCTAACGAACTTCTAAAACCTCTTTCCTTTTTTGTTGTAGGGATGGGAAAAACCACAGCTGGTACTAGGATGTGTTGTCAGGTTTTGATTTTCTACCCGTAACTTCCTTATTTCAAATTAATTTTTAATTTCTCCTTCTTAAATAGTAAAACCTAATTAATAATTTCAAGCCTGTTTATTTATGACATTATTGTGATTATTTTTTTTTATTACAATACTAAAGACTAATGAAAAAGGATCCTCTTATTAGGTGGAGTAGACCTTGCATTTATTTTGTCGTTTTGTTTTGTTTTGTTTTGTTTTCCTGCAATGTATGAAGTATTGTACCAGAGTATTAAATGAAATGTAATATTTTATTGAAAAATTTCTATCCTTTAAAAGGAATACATTTAGGATGTCATCAATTTGATGTGAATCATGTAAATGTTGATAATGCGCTGTTTATTCTCCATCTAGTGTTTCAAAAGACTCACTTATTGCCTTTTGCCCACGTTCGTTCTGTAGACCATTTACAATTGTCAAAATGTGACATTAAAAGAATAGTTCCTGTATAGAAATATTGGTGGTTGTCCCTTGTTTTCTGTGCTGCTGTTTATGGATCTTAGCTCAGCCGCTCTTCTAACCGCGTTGTCATTTCGATTGCTGCGAAGCTGTGTTATTGGAAATTAAAAGCATATCTGTAAACATCAGAACTTCAGAAACAACAACAAAAAAAGGAGGTGGAAAAAAAAAAAAAAAAAAAAAAAAAAAAAAAAAAAAAAAAAAGAAATAAAAATGGTTTTCTTAAGCTGGTTTGTCAGTTGCTCTGTTCTCCAGCTCGCAGTCAGAACTGGTGGCCTTGCGGGGGCTCTAATCTCCGAGCCTGGATCAGGGTGTTTCTGAGCTGTGCTGCTGAGCTCCCCGCGGATGAGATGTGCTGGGAGAGAGCAGCTGTCCTGCCCGGGAGCTCTGACCAAGCACCATGTGTACGAGCTTTCGTCTTCCTGCTCCCGCTGCCCGCCAGCTGCCCTGTGGGAGGCTCTCTGTGCTGTCCAGGTACTGCCTCTCCAGCTCGCCCTCTGTGGCTCTTGTCCCAGAGTCCTGTGCTTGTCCCTCTGCTGCTCCTGCTCTTTCGTTCCTGTTCCACCTCCAGATGACTGATCCTTGTTGTTCCTTTCCTGATTTTTGCACTTGGGTGTGGAGCCTGCTCAGAACTGGGATGGGGTGGAGATTTGCCTCATTTTTGTGATGTTATTATTTTGTGATAAGTGCATAATCAATCAGATTTAACTGGGAGAAACAAAGGACGATCCTGTTCTTTCTCTGCCCACATCACACTTACCTGCCACCGGCTCTTCTGGGGTGAGGGAGAAAGAAGCTGTTGCTCTCACTCTTGCTGCTCCTTCCTTTCAAATCTTTCATCTCGTGCGCCGTTTGTCTTTGGGGCTCTGCTGGTTCCTGAGATCCTTTTATGCCGGCACCACGCGGTGACTCAGAAGAGGGCCTGGTGCTTTGAGAAGGA
Source organism: Megaceryle maxima (assembly GCA_024605025.1). Lineage (NCBI taxonomy): Eukaryota > Metazoa > Chordata > Aves > Coraciiformes > Cerylidae > Megaceryle > Megaceryle maxima. The sequence continues at coordinate 37,264 of JANHGN010022739.1, read as the reverse complement.
GCTGTGGTGCACCCCAGGCTCCTTTCTGCCAACCGCTGCTGCCGCACCATGAAAGCTGTCAGTGATTTCTGACTCTCTGTGGCACCTGGAGCTCTAAACACTCCCAAAACTGTCCTGCCCTACCTGTTGCTTAGGCTGGAGCAGAAGAGCGGATGCATGTCCCTAAGTATTGTATATCTGTCTAATTTTAGGTCCACTAATGATGCTTTTTCCTTTCTTGTAGCTGTTGGAACATTCCCACCGGGCATGTCATTGCTGTTACTGATTCCCAGAAACGAGACAGCCCGAGTGGCTTTGCTGAAGGGTTTTTAATTCAAGAAAAGATTCTGCTCAGCTTTAGCTCTTCCCTCAATCCTGCTTTCAGGGCTGAGTGGTAAGAATGCAGCTGAGCCATCCTGCAATGAAATAAATGCTGCTTGTTGTAACACGGACAACGTGAGCGGTGCCGGTTGAACGCAGAGCAAATATCAGCTGAATTTGTAGTAAAACAAGCTTAATCTCGAGGCGATGGCGAAGCGTAGAGATAATCTACTGAAATGCCAGGAAGGAGGCAAAGCCCTGTGGTTGAGGCTGCTGCAGCTTCACGTACCAGCTGAATTCAAATGAGGACAGTAGCTATGTAGAGCAGCTTCATTTTAAGGCGATTGTCTCGCAGAGTAAGATTGTTTGCTTTTTTTTTTTTTTTTTTTTTTTATGAATTCATCTTAACAGTTGGGCATCCACCTCCCTGAATAGCAGTGGGTTTATAATCTGCTTTGGGGCTGGGGAGGGTGGGGACTGGTCCAGTGTGAGAACTTTGACCAAGATGGCACTTGCAGCACCTCCCAGCTGGCCACCTTGTGTTTTTTGCTTGCCCCACATAGGTATCGTAGAATTATAGAATGGTGGGGGTTGGAAGGGACCTCTGGAGATCATGGAGTCCAACCCCTCAGGGTCACCCAGGGCAGGTCACACAGCAACAGATCCAGGTGGGTTTGGAAAGTCTCTAGAGAAGGAGACTCCACAACCTCCCTGGGCAGCCTGTTCCAGTAAATAAAATTAATTCTCACAGTGCTCTCGCTCTTTCTACAAACCTAGATGATCAGATATTGCTCAAGGCTGAGGTTTATCTCCATAAAACCTTGAAACTTTGGCTGGCTTTGTTCAGTATGAGCTCCTGTGTAGTGTGGTTTCTGTCAGGTGAATTCTGAAGAGTGCCTCCCGTTACCCAGGAAGGCACATCCGTTGTGATCCTTCTGATCCGGGAAGAGCCCCATGGCTCAGGAAGAATCAAGGTGTCCTTCAGTCCACCTATGGGCTATTTCCAAAGAAAATGTTTTTCCAGCCCATCTCTCTTGGCAGAGCTGGTACAAAGCAGGTTTTTCAGGGGAGCAGTTCTTGTTTCATGTCCTTGTGTATTGCCCCTGGTTGTGCTTTTAAAGCCTTCACATGCTCGTTCCTCCGCTTGGAATCGCCCTGGAGCCCACTGCATGGCACTTCTGCTTCAAGTCTCCAAAATCTGCCTTTGCCTTGAGCTGGGGCCAGAGGCTTAAATGTGTATCTGTTTATGTTATTCCCCCCCTACCCATCTCTTTTCTTTTGTAATGGTTTGGAAAGACACCTTCAAAGGATTCTTTAATATGCCAATTGCTTCCCGTTTTCCCCACGGAGTACGGCTCAGCATAACAATTCACAGATCAAAACATCTGATTTGAGAAGACCTGTCTCTCCCAATGAATATCTCCAAGCTTCGGAGGGGCTGCTGCATCTTCAGCGTGCATCATCTTGACAACTCACTGTTTTTTCTTGACTATGTGCAGGTTTGCCCCTAATGGAGGGAAGATCTCTGGATTCTCATGCCGGTGCTTTTTTCAGTTTCCTTATTTGTGTCACTGGATGTGAAATGGGAGGGGGAGGAACTCTCTAGTCTCTCTTGTGCCAGAAATCGGGCTGGAAGATGCTTTGATTTCTTCTGGTCTTTTTATTTAAGTCCTGTGTCTGAGCTTAGTTTATGGTTGTTTTTTCTGGCTGCAATCTTTAATTTTATAGCTTGGTGACAGTCCTGTGCATATTTACAGCTACGAATGATAGCAACATAGATAAAAAATGCTGTATAAGAAAGAGGAGAGAAATAATGCCTAAGTGGTGGCTTTTTCAAATGGCTTGATCCCAATTTATCTTGTGTGTTTATGGTTTCATATTTGTAGAGCAGGCGAGTGTCCTGGACAGCTCTGTCCATCCTGGTGGCCGTGCTGCAGGTGCACAGAGCAGGTTGAAGGCTGGCGAGTCAGGATTGCTTGTGATCCCTGTTTCAGAGACGTCTGCCTGGCTGTGGCAATCCTGGTTTGGTCTGTCCCTCTGTGGCCACCCTGCCCTTCCCAAGGGAGCTGGTGTCCCTTGGGGCCCATCCTCTGCATACAGACCCGCACACGGACGCATCCTCCCGCTGCATTCCTGGTGCTTCTGGCATCCTTTGGCAGCAGCTGACGGTACTTGTAGCCCTGGGCTAATTTAGTAGAGCAAAAAGCCACTTTAATTGGGTTCTTTTTTTGGATAGGCAAAACAACAAACCTCCCTGGCACTTCACAGCCCTCTGAGCTCCCTGCTTGGCGACTCCTTCCTCCAGCAGCATCGAGATCCAAGTTGTGATGTTCACCCATCTCGACAGCGGTGCTGGGCGTGTTGTGTCAGCGTTTGGTCTGCTCCCCTTTTTTCAGTCTCCTGGAGCCTTCTCGTTAACCACCAACGTGCGCTGTTGTAATTAACGGCCTTTCTGCACCGTGTGGGCAGCTCGAGTTCCTCCCAGCTCAGGAGCTCAGGGAAACGTGGTACTTGCGAGCATCTCCGCACGATGGCTTCGTGCTGCTGTCCCAGTCCCTGTCCCTGCCCTGCCCTGGGTGTAGCCTTCAGCCTTCCTGTTCCTGTCATTCCAAGACTGCTCTTGTCCCCTAATGAAGAGATCTGGCTAAATACTCAATGAAATTTGAAATTACTCCCTAAGGGTTCTCCCACAAGGATCTGTCTGAAAGTTTTAACCTTTTGATTCATAGCAGCTCATAATTGTACAAATCAGCGGCGGCTGCACTGAATTTCTATTAGCTTGGGTCCATTTCCCAGGCCTAGATCTGCATAGTAATATCCTCGACTGGACAATCTGCTTCTAGAATTCAGTTGAATCCATCAAAAGGGCTCTGAGTGGTGACTTCCACTGCAGAGACACATTTCTGCCTAACATGGAAAAGCAGTAGACTCTCTTACTCAAATTGCTCTTCCCAGGCACAGGTCATTGGGTGGGCTCAGTCTGGACCACGATGCTTTTATCAGAGGCATGAGAAGACTATGAAGCAGCTCTCTCAAATACTCAGTGCCTGCTGCTGATGCAAAGCAAAGGATGGAGCCAGTGTGTTGCTGTCACCTTGCAGAACAAGCGTGTCCTCAGGGTGGTTAGCTGGGACACTGCTCTGTCCTTCCCGAGGGAACCGCTGGGGTCCTACTCCCCATAGCTGCATCTTGTCCTTTGAGCATGAAGCTCTTTTGGGTGAAATACAGTCTGAATGGTAACACAGCTTGGGAAAACAAGTGCAGGATGGAGCCCTCTTCTTGCCCCCTACCTGGGCTTGCTTCATTTTTGCTGGCCTTCCTCCTGGTCACCATCACCGTGCCTTAAACTGTAGGACAGCAGGACTGATGCTGGGAGGGATCTCCCTTCCAGGGGCTTAGAGCCTTTTATTCCCGTGTTTCACAGAGTGTGGGAAGAAGGGCCATGGTGGTGGTGGTGGGATTCCTTCTGCAAGGCTTGTTCTCCTTTCTTTGGCCAGTCACTGAGCGTTCCTGACCCATGGCACGCTCTGTGCAGGATCAGAAGGGCTGGGGAGAGGCTTTGTTCCAGTCTGAGCTGCAGAGGGGCTGATTGCTGGTGCGGAAGAGCCTGGAGGCTCTTGCATGCAAGTGCTTGTAGCTCAGCTGGAGGAGCTGCTTTGCTTAACACGTTCAGCTCCTCTGGACTTTGGGGCAATGGGTTGAGTTAAACAATTCACTGTCAGGCTCCAGCTCTGCTGAGTTTGACCCTCAGAGATGCAGGGAATAATGCACTGTGCTGACGTGTCAGGTATGTTGTGAAAATAAACACCGTGGAGCTCTGGAGCCTCTCAAATGGTGCCCTGGTGGGCACCACAAAGACCTGGTGCGAGACGGTTGCCTACGGCTCACCCGGCTGGGTCACCAACTCCGCTCCTCTGGGAGCCCCTTCGCTGGAGCAAGGAGGTAATTTTGGACTCTGGAGCTATCAGACTTGGCAAGGTCTTGCTGCAAGCCCCGAGCATCACCCGCAGGCTTCTGTGGAGGTTGCCAACAGCCTTTGCTACACTGTCCCCGTGCCACCGCCGCAGCACCCCGCACCCTCTGCAGCACCCTGCCTCGCTCTTCCACGCTCTTGGGTTACTTATTTGCATGTTAAACGTGCAAAAAAACCCCGGGGTGTGTTTGTGTTTTCCATTACTGATTTCCTTCTTGCCAGGGGCTGCGGTTCCCTCGCCTCGTCCTCGGCGTTGGCAAAACACGTCCCGTGTGCCATCAGTCTGGGGCTGGTTTTTCTCTATTAATAGTTATTTCCTCACCGAGGATTTTTATGCTTCCGTGCACTTCGGGAAGGTGGCTTTCAAATTCTCTTCCTATCGCTCACGATAAATGGTGTGTCAGTTCCAGGATAAATAGGCAGGATGGGGAAAGGCGTTGCCATAGTAACCAAGGGATTTCAGCGATTGGTATCCATGGCGATTGTTGCTAAATTCCAAGAGATTTTTTTTTTTATTTTTATTTTATTTATTTATTTGAAATGTTGTATTTAAAACAGACCGAGTGTGCCGCTGCCAGTGGTGCTGGCACGGTGGGGAGCACGCACGCGTGCAGGCACGGGCAGGCACACGTGCAGGCATGGACAGGCACACGCGTGGCTCTCGGGAGGAAGCTTAATCGTGCATAAAAAAGGAGGAGAAGTTTATTTTAAGGCCATTCAGGTGCCCTGGTGTGTGGCAGTGGGATGGTGACAACAACCCTGACAGCGCAGGGTCCTCGGGGGGCCATGCTGAGGCTTCTGTGTGGTGGCTGCGGGGCTGTGGAACAGGAGGGGAATGTGTGTTTGGGAGGGTGTGAAGGATAACCAGGTTCATGTCTCTGGGGTTGTGATGATGGAAGCTCTTCTGGAGGTCTGTGGATTGTTAAAAGGCTGGGCTACGGTGCTAAAAACTACTGGGAAAACTGGCTTTATGCCATGGGGGTGCCTGTCCTGGTGTGGAACGGGGCTTTGCGAGCACAACTGCTTTGCCCCTGCTGCTTTGGAGGGGTGGTAACTGTCAACTTTGTACCTCACTGTGGTGGCTCTGCTTTTGCTCCTCAGAGAGGAACAGCCTGGGTGGAAATCACTCCTGACCCCAGCACACAAAGCAGCAGTGAGAAGGGTGGCCTGGTACCATCTGGGCTCTGCTGCTTCTCCAGCAGGCCCCGGGCTGGGAGCAGCTGGTGTGGGCTCCTGGGGACACAGCTTTGCCATCCCACGTGTGCTCGGTGAGGGAGGCACCGCCGCGTTTTGGCGTGGGCTGGGAACAAACAGGCAAAACAAAATAAAAATCCCTTTGCCATAAGCCCTGTGACCACGCAGGAGCAGTGGGGAGCGGGGTAGGGGTCTGTGCGTGCAGGCGGCAATGGCTGATGAGCCAGTGGCTTGATGCTGCCTCCTATGACCCTGCTGCTGGTGTGAGCAGAGCAGGAGCAGCTGCTGCCCACTTCATGAACTGTCCCATCCTGGCAGGGGGCTGAGAAGCTACTGCAGTAAGTGCCAATTAAACACCTCTCCAAAATGATCCTGGACCAGCCAGGAATGCTGATTTATTACCAGGGATGGAAAGCATCAGAAACCTCCTCGAGGACCTGGCTGGTGGTGGCTTGTTTTTTTCTTTTCTAGCTCCAGGATGCAAATATTTAGCCTGCTCACTTGGAAAAGGTCCATGTAACACAAACAAGGGCCACCTGAAGGTCCACCCAGCTCTGTCTGCCAGCATACGTTACCCTGAGTGGGCAGGGGCAGGGCTCTTGGGTACGGGCAGAGCCCCGAGCCCCCCAGGCTCCTGCCCTGGCGCAGAGGGAAGGTCCTGAGCACACCTTTGGGTTTTGTGTAGGGGTCAAAAAAAAAAGCCATTTTGGGAAGAGCAGCTGGTGAGAGCATCTGAGTTTTTGTGGCTGTTCTGGTTTAATGATGGAATTTGTCTTTTCTCCCCTCTTAGTCCAAATGCTTTTTCTGAGCCAGAAAAATTCTGCTGTATTTCACCACAGGCTTCTCCTGTTGGGCAGAGGCAGCGCTGAGGGGCAGGGCTGGGTTAATCCATGTTGGTTTCTGTGGCTCCTGCCAGTGCCTCCACCGTTGCTGGCAGAGGTGCAAGTGCCTCCTTTCGGATGTTGACTTCGGAGCGTTTTGTAGGTCCTACAAAATCACCAGTCGATGCGACAACGCTTCAAGCAGTGATCTCAAACACTTCCATGCAAGGCAAATACTTCAGTGGGGGAACCATTTTCCTTCCTGAGGTTCCCCTTTGCTTTTCAGGGGGGTTGTGCCAGGGCTTGCAAATAACGCTGATATTTTTGTTGGGTTTTGATGGCTTGACTCCTGTTAGCCCTCCATGTGCTTTTGCACCGAGCGCTGCGTTTTGTACCTCAAACCTTGATGTTTAGAGGGGCTTTAGAGGGTGTCCTGCGTTGCAGCCAGACCCAGAGGCTACGTGGGGCTTTCTGCTGCCATCTCCCGGGTCGGTCTTGGCGCATTGGCTTCCCCCCTGGGGCTGATATCTACCACCACTGCCCTTCCAGCGCGCTCCGCTCTGCCGGCTGATCAGACACCGGGGTAAATGTTGTGTACAAACAAAACACCTTCAGCCTCGGTAGCCCGAATTAGTGCCGCTGCGCCTGGCCCTAGCGCCTGGCTGCTCCCCGCTGCCTCACGGCAGCTGATGTCATTTTGAGGGCACTCGGCACCGAGGGCGATCTCTCCTACCTGGTTGAGATATTCAATTACTTCGTGTGTCTGATGGAAATGTAACCTCGGTTTTATGTCTCGGTGCCCAAAGCGAGTAGCGCTGAAGCGTGTCAGCTGGCGGAGAGATCCGTCGTGTTCTAGGATGGATGACTGAGCCCTGCCCGTGCTGGTGGGAGAAGGGTGAGAACTCCAGCACCAGTGGATGGGGCGGAGGGGAGAGCGAAGCACCTGGAGCGTTTCCTCGGCCGAGGTGCTTTTTCTGAGGAATCCATCAGCTCTGGCACACGCCGACTGCTGGTTTTTTTTTTTTTTTTGTCATTTAGGACTGAAAAATGAAAAGCGTGCTAGTGATTATTGCAACGTCCGCTGAGTTTGTTAAAGGATCTTTTTATGAGCTGATTTGCACAAGTCCCTTTCCAGGCTGCTAGGCAATGATCAAATGCTGCCGTTTGGCCTGTCACGGGGATAATTGGTTGGCATTATGAATCATAAAAGTATGTTCCCCCCTGGAATTTTATCTTGACGTTTGATTTAATTTCTCTTGACATCACATCCATTATATTGCATCGCCTTGCCCCTGATAGCTGCATTTGTGTGCTGGGAGTAAGGACCAACAGGTTCTTTAAAGAGCAAAGCAGCTGTCAGCAGGAGCCTCCACTCAGTGCAGAGGAACCCCTTCCCAAAGGAGCTCTGACGGTGTACAAGTGCCGGTGGGTGAGGAGGCAGGATCCTCCCCCCTGCTTAAACCCGCCGGCAGGAGCAGGGGTGGCTCCGCATTGTGATGGGAACGCGATGGGGCCGTGTCTGAGCTGGGCTCGTGGGGCAGGAAGGAAAAGGTGGGTTGGTTTACTCAGCCTTGCTCATTATTTCTGTGCTTTCAATGCTCCTAAAATGAAGAGATGGGGTAAATTCTCCTGCATCCTGCACCATGCTTTCCTCAGCATCCTCCTGGGCACACGGTGACACCCTTGGTGTGGTCATGGTGTGGTCTTCAGCCCACCATAACCAGGGAGGATCATGCTGGGGATGAGCCTGGGTACAAGGGCAGCTCCTTTACCAGTTTAAACCCCGTGTGATTGTAGATCTAGGGACACGCAGTGATGCCACCAAGGTTGCTGGAGGTTTCTCGAGCTTTGTGCCAGGCCCTGAGCACCCTGGCATAGCTTTGAAGGCAGGAGAACCCCTTGAGCCCTCCAGTGACCCCTGCTACTTCCCTTTTGGCACGACTCTAGATGGGACACCCCTTGTAGCATCCCCAGTTGGGGCCAGGTCCACAGACCGGCTCCCTCCCTCCTGGCACAGCCGCCCCTTGTGCAGACTGGTAATTAGCGTAGGATCCCATTAATTGCAGCAATTGTGATGTTTAGATTTCTGGGTTAATTGGTAATATCTGGTGTAACGTTTTTGCCTCTGGATATTTTTGATCGCAGTAATTAACCTCCCCCGTTCGGAGGAGCAGACGTTGGTCGCTGTGCCCTCCAGCAGCCCCTCGGTGGGGGTCCTGGTGGGATCCCCCTCCACGGGTGCTGATGCGTGCTCGGTGCCCCAGGGTAGAGACTCGCTGCAGAGCATCCCCTCCTTGCATTTATCTGGGGTATCCTTGGGAAGCTGGGGAAAGCAGAAGCCACGCTGCCTTGTCTTTGAAGCGGCAGTGATAAAGCTGCCACCAGTGATGCGCGTTCTGGGGAGAGGCAGGATGGTCACAACCGGCTTCGCTCGCTCGTTCTTCCTGCCGTGACAAATGGGAAGCAGAGGTGGGACCATGAGTGCAGCTGTCTGATGGTGGTGCCTTTCCACTTCCCTTCCTGCTCCCCTGCCAGGTCCTCTCCTTCAGTCCTGATGGTAAATGATGATGAACGTCCTGCCCTGGCTGCAGCCAAGAGCAGAGAGCTGGAGATGAGGTTTGTCAAGGTCAGCGTGGTGTTCCAGCATGGCTTGCTGTCCGCCCGGCTGCACAGGGATGGGGTCTGGGAAGGCAGGTTTGCTCTTGCCTGAGCCCTTCTAGGGGGATGATGGTTCTTCAGAGATGCTGGTTGAATTCTTGTAGATCTGGGGTTGGATGTTAGGTTTAGTTTGCAAACCTCTCCCTGCTGACTGTGGAGCCCTGGATAAGCAGAGCCATGTTGAGTACTGTCTCGATCTTCTCCAGCTCTCAGTGTGAAGATCATAGAATCACAGAATGATTTGGGTTGGGAAGGACCTTAAAGATCATCTCATTCCAACCCCCCTGCCAAGGGCGGGGATGCCTCCCACTAGACCAGGTTGCTCAGAGCCCCATCAAGCCAGCGCTCCTCCATCACGTGCAGAGTCCTTGTCAGGATACCAGCCCTGGAGGGAAGAGCCAGGATCCTTCTTTAAATCAGAGGAAAAGTGGAAAATCTAAGGAGCAGCTGTGATGCTGTGGGCTGGACAGGCCACGCACACCTCCCCCACCCCATCACACTGGTGGGGACCCTCAAGAAGGTGAACAAAGAACAGTTTTAATGGAAATCCATCGCCTCGTTTTTCAGAGGATTATCCTTCGTAATCGCCTTTTAAAACGATTAGGGTGAAAGCAATGCTGCTTTGTGAGTTATTTGGGTTGAGTTTGGTTTTTTTTTTACCTTCTCTGCTCTTGGAAAATAGCAGAAGGTGCTGATCTTCTCTGGGAAGGTGACTTGAATTAATTGCCTTTAGGGGTCTGGAGAGCTTTGGATGAGAGGCAAAGTGTGAATATGAGGGATGTGGGTTTGATCTCTGGCTGCTGCTGGGTTGTCTTTAGATACTCACCTGGATTTCAAATCAGCTTTTTCCTCCATCATGGGTTCAGTTTTTCCACCACGGCAGTGGCCCATCTCTGTGTCCTATCTGTGTGGTGTAGATGACAGTTGCTGTTCTGGGTGGATTTAGCAGCTCACGAGGAACCAAAAAGGGAAGATGGCACCATCCTGGCATCCAGCATCCTCCGCTCCCACTGGTGATGGGGAAATGGGACAAGTTCTATGCTCCCACAGGGCTCTCTGGGCCATGAAGAGCCAGAAGGTTTGTACCTTGCTGAGCAAACCATGTTTCACGTGGCGATGGAAGCGCTCACCGGTCACGGCTACCTCTGAACTCATCCATCTGGGAGAACAACCGCTCTTTACAATCACACTTCACCCGAACAGCCACAATCTGCAGCTGCCACGTCAGGTTCCTCCCCCCAAGGAAAAATGAAAGACAGAATGCTTTTTCACCTGAAGAGAACCCTTGGCTTGCTGTTGGTGGGGATAAGTGATGATGAAGCAAGTGGAAGTAATTCTCCCCTGTCTTAAAGTCATTGACTTTGCAATGATGCTGCGGTGATGATGATGATTTTGTAGTTAGAGATGAGGGAGGTGTGATCAGAGCTGATTATAGAGCTGGGTCTTCTGAGGGCCCCTTCACCGGCCTGCCTTTAATCATTCCCGTCGTTAGGGCTTTACTTGTTTTTTTCATTTTCCTTTTCCTTTTTCTTTTTTTTTTTTAATTCTTTACAGGAATTCTCCTCCTTACTTCATCTGAACTAAAATGATGCTTAAAATTTAAGTGTCATATGCCTAATGAATTGCACAGATTAATAGAGCAAGCTGGGGGAAGAGTTATATATAGAAGACAACTGGAATAATTTGCACCGTCGGAGGCTGTTGGTGCGAGTTTGTTGCTCAGAGCCTGTGATAAATCTCCAGCAGGAGAGAAGAGGGTGGGAGAGGTCACTGGGAAGCACTGGAAATTCCCTAAAGGGGTTAGTCCATAGAGATATGGTTTCTCTGGTGTCTATCTTGTGTCCCAACAGGTCCAAGCCCAGAGGCATGAGGGCTAATGGGCAGGATGCTCCTGGTTTGGGGAACTGAGCCCCTCTGCGTTGTGAGGTGCTCTGGCACTGGGCGCATCCCATGTGCTGCTGCCCTCCCTGCCACACACGAGCTGGTTTCTGGCCAGTCTCACATAGCTTTCTGTTCCAGCATCACATCCTCTGCTTGGACCTGCCCTATTGCCCTATGTTCAGGTCACCTTCTCCTTGGGAGCATCCCTCTGGTGAAAGCAGAGCGTGGAAAGGCAGCAGTGAACCTGAGGCAGAGCAAACAGCGTGTTCATGAGTCAGTGCAGCGAGAGCACTTGGATGGAGACCCATAATGTGCATCCTGAAGTGTCTTCCCTCGGACTTGAGTCATCTCTGGAGGCCTCATCTAACCAGGTTCTTCTTGCACCCTTGCTGTGGAGCCTAGGTGTCTCTGAGCATCAGACCAGGTGTGTGGTGTGATGTGTCCTTCATGTTCTTCTCCTTTTTTGCCTGGAGGAGGAGAGGGAAGTGAGGAAGGATCACTGATGACCACATCCTGGAGATGAACATGAACTTAGACATGATCTTCATGTCCAAGTGTGAAACTCTCCAGCCAAGTGTGATGAGAGTGCTTGGGCTTTATGAGCAGGTGGAGGAGGAGGTGTGTTCCTGAGCCATCAGAAGGTACTGGCCTCAGGTTGTCACTTAATGGGCTTGTTAATGGGCAAAAATGAATCCCAGTTTCTGAGAGGTCTCTGGGACAGGAACTGGTGTCTGGACAGACCTGAGTGGGGATGACACGAGGATGGGGGTGCTGATGAGTCCCCACTACTCCCAGCACCTTGCACAGCACAGGAGCTGGTGGATGCTCCGGGGTCCTAAAATCAAAGGTACAAGCAGAGCTTTGAGGATTAATTCCTCCTGTCACTGCTCCACACGTGCCTTTGGCTTTTGAATGAGGCAGGTGGCCCCGTTTCCAGGACTTTCCTTTCCTTCTTGTCCTCATAAGTGATTTTGTGGCTGTTGCCCATTGCAGAGCTTGCTCCTGATTTCCCTGGGAGAGGGATGAAAGCTGGAGCACAAACACAGCAGGGAAAATAACCATCCGTGGGCATATTCTTTGTGCCGAGGACTGAGCAGGAGGAGGTAGAAGCCCCAGCACTGGTTTGCCCAGACATTCCCCCTTTCCCCAGCCCTCTGTATAAATGGTTTCTAAGGCCAGAAAGGATCTTTCAGCCTGAGTTTTGATGTTAGCCAGGCTGTAAAACCACTTTCCCTGCATTCACGATTAGCCCTGGTTATTTAGCAACTCATCAGCCGGCCAAGCATCCCCATCAGGGGCAGTTCCTGACATCTGGGCAGCTGTGTGTGAACTGGCTGTTTGGAGACTGAACAGGTTCTGGTGTTGATTTTTTTTTTTCTTTTAATTTCTTTTTTATTTAAGTTTATTTGTATTAATATTATCCCAGCTTCTTCATCAAAATGTCACCTGCAGCTAAATCCAACGCCCCATCAGGTTGGTAAACTCATTTTGGAATCTCGTACGCAGCTCAGGATGGTTTAATGAAATCTGCTTTTCGTGAGTGTGTGCTGACTGGCACTAATTAAATTGTGCTTCTTCATTAAGCGGGCCTTGTTTTGCATCTCCCTTTGTTTCACCCGGCTTCAAAGTCAGCCCGACTGTTTGGGAGGCGATGTGGATTGTTTTGACATACAAGGAAATAAATAACACCGCTGGGATTTAAAGTAGCCTTTTAAAAGGGACTTGAAAAAAAAAAAAAAGGTAGACAAATATTTAAAAATAACTCCTTGGCCAGCTCTTTAAAACCTCTTTGATTCAATTCCTCCAAGTACAACTTGAAAAGCCAATGCACAAGCCGGGGCCCGATTGAGTACCCGTGGCTGTGGTATCTGCCTGGAGAGAGCTGAGGAAGCTGGGCCACTGTTGGCTTCATTTGGGCTTAAAATGCTCTCCTCCCTTCCCTCTTTTTGTTCTCCTCCCTTCCCTCTTTTTGTTCTCTTCCCTTCCCTCTTTTTGTTCTCCTCCCTTCCCTCTTTTTGCTCTCCTCCCTTCCCTCTTTTTGCTCTCCTCCCTTCCCTCTTTGCTCTCCTCCCTTCCCTCTTTGCTCTCTTCTGTTTCAATCTCCTTTTTTGATCTATTTTGTTTCTTCAGGGGCTGCGTCTGCCCTGTGGGAAGGCTTCTGGGGCTTGTGGTGCTGGACCCAGGGCTGGACCTTGTGGTCCCTTTGCCTGTTTTGGAAAGCTGATGGCTGGGCAAATTATGGGAGGGGAACAGCACAAGAATCTGACCTCATGCACAGAGGTTTTGGGGGGTACCCGCAACTGCATCCCCATCCCTGACCCCTCCGTGGACAACTTCCCCAGTGCAGGGTGTGAGCGTGCTGGAGGGTGCAAGCCCCAGGGAGCACGGGCATTGGCAGGGGAGCTGTGGGCGAGCACCTCCTCCAGAGTCTGCCCCTGGCGAGTGTTTTTATGCCTTTAGATTATTCTCAGGTGGTGCTTTTGGAAAGCTGTTAGTGAATCGTTTTGGAGGGGGTATGAGGGAAGCTCATCCTCCTTTTGAGCTCCCCAGTTCAAGAGGGGCAGGGAAACACTAAAGAGAGTCCAATGGACTTGTTCTCTATCGGTCAGCGAGTTGGCACCTTGCTGATCTCACCCCCTGCCTGCAACAAATCCCATGGAGAGTGGGATGGGGTTTATTGCCACGAGGTATCCACCAGGATAAACGCCCAAGCAACAGCACCAAAAGAAACCCCAGCAAGATGCTTTGCTGCACTGGGATTTGTTTCCTGCTCTGCTGACTCCAGGCAGCCCTGGCTGGGTGAGGACAGCTGGTTCCCATCGTGGCACCAGAACCATGTCCTTGCTGCCGTGTCCCTGTCCCTGGGAGTAGCCTGTTGAGCTCAGCTCTGTGCACAGGTGGCTGGGTGATGGGGAAGGTCCATCCCACCCAGCTCCCACAGCTTCATTTCAGAGCACAGCCCCTGCTTGAGGGATGCTCGAGCAGCCAAGTGGCCGCTTGTCCTCTCCAGTGGGGTGGTGACAATCCCTGCAAGCCCGGAGCTGCAGCTCTTCCTCTTTGGGTGACACCAGGAAGAAGCACAGGGGTTTCTTCCAGCTCATGGTGGGATTCTTCCACCCCGGGTCCACCATCTATGCTGGCAGGAGAGGAGCAGCCATCTGCAGGAGGGATCACTGAGTCACCCCTTCTTGATTTACTACAGCCCTGCTCCCACTGCACTGCGGAGCAGATGGAGACGTTCGGTCCTTCTGGCTTCAGCTTCAGGGCTTTGCAGAATTCCACAAACATGCTTTTTTTTGAGGTCTTAAATCCATTTGAGCAGGGAAGCTTCAATGAATGTTAAATAAGCCCTCGAAGCTGTGCATTAAAACCTAACGAGACAGAATATCAATTATAGTGATGTAAATGAGGAGTAGCTCCAGGGAAGAAAATGGTGGCTTTGGGTTGATGCTGGTGTCCAGAGATCAGGATCCAGCTAAGAGACAGGGGTGGAATTAAACCCATTTTCTTCTTCTGACCATCAGGATCATGAATGCACAGAAGAAGCCTTAACAGTTTAATTCTGGAGATGAAGAGTGTGAGGAGCTGGCAGTTCAGAGGAGACTTTAGAAATTAGATTTGCTGGAGATGCAGGAGCTCTCTGGTCTCCTGGGCTGGGGAAGCTGAGGATGTTACATGTTGAGCATCATTCTGCTCTGGGGCACACACAGAGCCATCATCTGCTTGGACCTTCATTGCTCGGTCCTTGCTGACACCTTCATGCTTTCCAGCTTGTCTCTCTGCTTCATCTTTGGACATCTCAGTCCGTGCCAGTCCCTCTGGCTAAGAGCACTGGCTCTGGCTGGGTCTCTGCCCTGCAGGCTAATGCACCAAAATCCTGATCTTCCCTGCAAAGTCCCCATCTCTTCTGGCTCATCCCCATCAACTCTGATTAGAAAAAAGGAGACACCATTTTTGCACGTGCAAATCCTGCCTCAATAGGAGTTATTGATGTTCTATTTGTCCTGGCCATTTAGGAATTGAAGAGTTTTTAGCCCTTCTAAATTACATCTTTACCGTTCGCCTTTGAGCTCAATTTTCTCTCTCTTGTTGAACAGTGCTCGCTGTTCTCTTTCATGTAGCAATTAAACCCCTTAAATGCAAATCTAGGTCCACGTTGGCCAAAAGTTATGCCCAGTGCTGCTGGTTCCAGTGTTTGAAGGCTCTGCCCCAAGCATCGTTCAGACCTCAGGTTTGAGGCCACTGGTTGAATGAATTTTAGGAAGTTCTTGAAAGGAAAACTCTTTGTGTTATAAACCAGATTGGATAGCACTGAACTAAATCACTGGAAGAGATTGAATCTGAGCAGCTGATGAGGTTGTGTTTAACCTCTTGGCTTGGCTCAGCTGGCAGCAGGGAGGGCTGTGATGCATGGGACCGGTGGCAGCTCAGGGCTGCCGGGCATCATGGGATGGTGCCAAGCTCATCCCTGGTTCAGCTGAACTTCTCCATCTTTCTTTGGTGCTGGATCCCCCTGGGATCTGTTCAGTGGGTGCAGGTCATGGGGCAGGAGTCATCACTGGGACGTGAGGCTGATGCAGACCCTCAGTGTCCAGGGGAAGCAGCAACATCTCCAAAACCATCCCTGCTCTCTGCTGATTTGATTGATGGAGCAGAGTGTCTCTGTCACGGGAAAAGACCTTGGGAACATCTTTGGCACTTCACAGCAGCTCCTGCCGTGGGTGTCATCACACTTTGGGCTTTCTGCATGCTAAGTGGTCTGGATGAGCATCCTTCAGAGCTGTCCTTCACAGAGGAATGGTCCTTGGGATGCTTAACCCTCTGGACCATCAGCCCCATGCATCTACAGAGCATCTTTCCTGAGCCTTCTTTCCTCAAAACCACAGATTCCTGTGGCTTCTCTGCTGCCTTGTCCCCATCCTCCAGCACGATGTGAACTGTCGAGCCACTTGATAGAGCATTAAAGCTTTCCAAGGTAATTAAATGCCTACAAGTTGATGTGCTTAAAACAGCCAGGCAGATAAAAAAAACCTGTCTGCTGGAGAGATGTTGGAGCAGGTGCTCAGTTTTTATTAGACACAAGAGAATCTGCTTGGGACCCCACAGAAATGGCTGAGGTGGGGGGAAGCCTGTGGTGCCACCTGCTTTGGGGGGAACCCAGGATTAGGAGGGCTGGGAAGCACCCCTGAAGCTGTTGTGTGGGGTCTGCAAGTGGCAAACCCATCTGGGAGCAGGGCAAGGAAACTAAAAATGTGGATTTAATCCATTCTGGGAGAAACTGAAGCCAGAGGAATGAATGGAGGCAGGAGAAGCGGGATGGGGGCAGGAGGGGCAGCGTGGATGTTATAAAATTACTGTTTCTAAACCACCCCAAACTTTCGTGTTTGTTAATTTGGTGACCAACTCTGCAGCAGATAAATCCAGGGCAGGTTTGTAAGTGCTGCATTGCTGGCAGCCAAAACACAAATACACCCTGAACGGCTGCCAAACAGTAAAATGCAGGAAAAAAAAAAACCCAAATCAAAAGCTCTTGTGTCAGGATTTACAGCCCTAGAAAAGGCTACAGCAGCCTACTCGGGTTGGGGGGAAGGGGCTGACCCAGCCCCAGGCTCTCCTCCTGGGGACAGGTATTGGGAGGACAGGAGGAGAAGCTGCTTTCAGGTGACCCTCAGCACCGGGGGTGGTCCTGGAAAGGGATTTGGGTGTTTCTTAGGGCTCTGTGGTGCTGTAGGCTCAAAGAAAGGCATGTTTGGGAAAGTGGGTGGGTGCAAAAGTGTCTAAGAACCTCAGGTTGCAGGTTTGGTGGTTCCTGTCCTGGCTGGAGCATTGCTGGCACCTGCCCGGCCAAGGGCACCTCACTTGGCCATCGCTGCCACTTCTGCCCAGCTGGAAACACACCCAGAGCCCAAGTTTTCTTGCATTCAGGGCTGGTTGTGCTGCTCATTGCTTGGGCTGCTTGGCATTTCCTCTGACGGGACCTCACTTTTTAGCTGTTTGTCACTTCTCTTTTTTTTTTGGCCAAAAATATCAAGGCTGAAATCACAGAGCTCGTTCCAAGAGTAAAGAGGAAGAGGAGGATGAGCTCTTGCCTCGCAGGTCGTTGCAGACAAGCAGGAGTCCTCAGCTCCAGCCTCGGCCTTTTGTTCCCCTTCTGCAGAAATGGGACAATGACCTTGTGTTTAATTAATGCCTCTCGTCGGGAAATATCACTGCTTGTCTGTGCAAACCACTCTGCTCGCGGCCGCTGGCGCAGAGACACGGCAATGCTGCTGCTGCTGCAGCCCATCTTCGCCCACAGTCCTGTGCTGGTTCCTTTTTCCCCCCTTCTTTTCATCCTTTTTCCCCCCTTCTTTTCATCCTTTTTCCCCCCCTTCTTTTAATCCTTTTTCCCCCCCTTCTTTTAATCCTTTTTCCCCCCCTTCTTTTCATCCTTTTCCCCCCCTTCTTTTCATCCTTTTTTCCCTTCTAATTATCTTTTATTTCTTTTTTTTTTCTCCCTTTCTTCCTCATTTCCTCCTCCTTTCCTCCTTTTTTTTTTTTTTTTCTCCATTTCTTTCTTTTCTTCTTTTTCTTTCCTTCCATTTTTTCACAGCAGGTGGGTTGTACACTCCTTGAGCAGCTGCTGCCCTGTTGGAGCAGGGACCTGCCTGGTATCTCCCATCCATCTCCAGCAGCTCAGGTCACCCTGTGGCTTTCTCATGCCTGAGTCAAGGTCCAAGCATGGGCTGGGGAGGACCTTCCCCCAGCTGACAGCAGGATGGGGTTTCCCCATCTCCTCCATGGGGGAAGCTCCCCTGGCCCATTTCACATGGGGATCCAGAAGTCAGAGAAACCAAAGGACACAAATCCAGAAAACATTTGAGGATTGTGCAGGATTGGGGTTAATTCCAGTTCTGGGCACGAAGTCATTTTCTGCCTGCTTGGATTCGCACCTCAACCCCTTGGGATGGATGAGGACTTGCTTTGTCCCGTGGCACAAGACCCGATACTGGCTGGTTGGTGGTGTCCTGCCCGTCTAATTTATTCCACTGCAAAGGCACATAACAATGCAGATAAAAGCTATTGATCTGGCAGCTCTGGCAGCAGCCGCCAAGCGCAGCCGCACCGCTCGGTCCTGCCTGTCCCTGGTGCCACCCCGGGGTGCTGGGACACGGCGATGGGAAGCGGTGCAGGGTGCTGCAAGGGTGTGCGGTCCCCAGGAGAGGGTGAGGACAAGGGATGCTGCCAAAGCAAGGGCTGAATTCACCAAAACCCCCAAATCTGATCCTCTGAATTGCAAATCATGGTCAGGTTTTGCATGGGAGTTCAGGGTCAGGGTTTGCTGGTGCAAAATGGGTTTGTTGGGCACAGTCCTGTGGGCTCAGGCTGTGGCAAGGGGTGTCGGGGAGGATAAGCTCATTCTGGGTTATTTTAAGGTCTCTTTTTCCTGCTGTCTTAAGAGGTGGGGGCTCTGGGACAGACTGGTTCTGTTTGTGCATGGTGTCTGCTCGAGGGATGCGGCCTGGATGCTGGGTGCCAGAGCTGTGAGCCTGGACTATGGTCACCCTCCCTACTCTGACCTGGACCTCAGGGACAGCCAGGTCTGGGAGCAGAACCTGGCACTGGGGATGCTTTTGCCAAAGCCCTGAGGCTCTGAGGAACATTTGTGTCCCCAAGTGGGTCACCTCCTGCCCATGGCTGGGGATGTGCCGAAGCCGGAGGGGGACGTGGCGAGAGATTTAGGCCATCCATCAGGATGCGCCGTCCGCCACATGTCGAAGCTGTGGCTGAGGTGTCCCTGAGATGTCATTGGGATGTTGGGGCTGCAGCACGGTCACAGATTTACAGCCACCACTTTTGGCTGAAGGCAGATTAAGGAGGACGTGTAACTCCCTTTGCTTTCTAAGCAGAGAAGAGGCCACTCCAGTGACTGCAGGCAAGAAGTGGCTGCATCCAGCCATAGTCAGGAATCCTGCTTTTCCTTCTGCAGATGCTTTCAGACTGGCTGTAGGGACAAGCAGAGGAAAGGAGGGGGCTGCAGGGCAGCAGGACGTGGCCAGCAGCAGCCATGTGGAAGGGCACCTCAGGAAATAATTAACAGCAAAGTCAGTTCAACAGATGCACCTTAAAAATCCCTCCTGGCTCTGGTGATGCTGCTGGAGTTGGTCTGGGTAAGGGGACCAGGGCCAGCCAGCCCTATAGCTGCATCCCAGGCCAGCCCCACAGCTGCCCCTGCACCAGTTCCTGAGCCCTTGACAGTGCTGGCATTCCTGACCAGTGGAGATGTGTTGCCTGTGCCACTCTATGCAAGCCTGGATGATGTCTTGCCCTGCTCCACACTGATTTCTGTCAGAGAAAATAATCAGGGTAGAGGGTTTTTTTTCTTCTAATGAGGCCAATCTGCACCATCTGTTCATTGGTGCCAACCTTTGGTGCTGCTGGCAACGAGGGTCTCTGTGCTGGACGCACTGGGTGCTAAACCCCAGGCAGCTGCTCCTCATAGCTGCGTTTCCTCCTTCCTGCCAGAGCTCCCACATCCCGAGCAGGGATGCAGAGATGGGACAGCTTCTCACCTGAATCGCTGCTGGCCTCTGTGGACGTGCAGAGAATTACAGCCGCAGGGCTCTGGGCCATCGCTCCCAATCCATCAGCCACGCGGTGCCGACACTAACAGGGTGCCTTCTCCTGGTGCTGCTCCAGGGACCTTGTGTTGCCTCCAGCCAAGTCTCCATGGCTGGGTGAGGGCTGTAGCTATTGCCAAGTCACTTGCTCTCCCTTGCTTATCTCTTGTTCCAAACAGAATGTGTTTATTATATCTTATAATTTCCCAGTGCAATAGCTGGAGGGGAGCTTCAGTCTCTGACCTTGGCTGTGTCTGCTGAAGCAAAGATCAAATTCACCAAAACACCCAAATCTGACCCGCTGGGTCAGAACTGCCAATGCCAGTCACGTTTTGCATGGAAATCCAGGGCAGGGCTTGCAGGTGCATTTGAGGTCATGGTGGAGTATGGGGTAGGAAGGTGTTGCCCATGACCCAGCGGCTGATGGGCAGCCCAGTGCTGGTGGCATCATGCTGGGGCATCCTTGGATGGAATGAGATCTGTCAAACCAAGTGCTGAGCTCGAGCCGTTCATGGTTCTTGGGCAGCAACAGAAAAACAAATCACTTGCTGCTGTAGATGTTGGCTGTGTGTGTCTGTCTGTCCAGCGCACGCCCAGCAATACATTTTAGTATATGTCTTCCACGCTGTGCCCCCTTCTTGGGTCACGAGTCCAGTAGCAGCATTTTATCTTCAGAAGGAAACCTCAGAGCTATAGATCTCCACTAACCACCTGCAGTTTGCCCAGCGGTGGGTAACTTGTATTTATTGGTCTGATCTGGGTGACTTTCTCTGACCTTCTGCACATTTCTCCTGGAAGAGGAATGGTACAAGCACCCTCCTGGGAGGATGCTTGGGTTGAACCTGGTTTTTTCACTGGAGACCTCTTTATCCAGGGTCACAGAATCGAGTGTGAGCACAGGTTAACTACCAGGCAGCACTTCTCTGCCTGCTGTTTTCTCCAAGTGTTTGTGCATTCAAGAATATCAAAGCCCTTGGTGGTTGTTTTTCCTTTAAGCAGCAGCTATAAGTCTCCACAGCACTAGAGATCAAAGCAACTAGTTCTGGCATATCTCAAAAACTCTTCTCTCGCTTCCCTGCAGATGAGATGCAGGTGGTGGTGGGAATATTCAAAAATACTCCGGGTTTAACCCTTTGCAGGAGCTGGGAGATCCACGGAGGCTTCAGTTTGCTCCGTGGCCAGCTGAGAGGAGCTGCTTGTCCTTGCTGGGCGAGTGGAGCATCTTGCAGGCTGCCCTCAGCACAGCTTGTGCATGGGATGAGGAATGTCTGCTGGGTTTCTTCCCAAAATGGGACACACTGGTAGGAAGGGCAGCTGTAAATACACCACCTGCATGGCTTGGGAGCTCCAACCAGTTGGTTTTCAGCTCTGGAGTTAAAGCCTTGTGCTACTGGCCAAGCAACCTTTCTGTTTGCGACCCTGTCTCCCAGTTATGTGAGAAACTCAGCTGCTGCTGCTTTAATTTTCAAAGCAAATTGTTCCCTTGAAGGCAGCAGCCTGAGCAGAAATCGATATCCTGCAGACTTCACTGGGAAATAAAACAAGCTGGGAACCAGCCCTTTGTATAAGGTGGCTGCTGGTGGCTTTGGACTGAGCATGTCCCATATGTGTGAGGGGACACTGGGTGCTCCCTGGGGACCTAAATTGCAGCTTCTGCACCCTCTGCCTCCCCCAGCACTGCCTGTCCGGGCTGGGATTTGCCCCTGGGATCGGCTCCAGCAAATCGCTCCATACTGGGAAGGCTTGAGAGGCAAATCCCTTTGCAGCGGCGTCTCGCTCACGCTGTCGCTTGGGTAGGACTTGACGACAGGATCGATTTCTAATCTTGTTAAACAAGCTGTGCTTGCTGGAAAAGGTCCCCATGTGAATATAACATGTGCTCATTTAACCTCTTGATTGCCACGGGAAGAATTGAGATTTTTGGGGCGTTCAAACTTGCAAAGGCTTTTGCTGTGGCTTTGTATGGAAGAGGCAGCGTGGATGGCACTGAGATGGGTCCCCACAAAACCTGCTGTCCTACAGTCATGTCCCTGATGCCAGTGCTGGGAAGGGACCTCAGCCCCCAGGCACAGAGGGGGTCTGGTGGTGCAGGGGACGATGCTTGGTCATGGAGCACTGTAGGAATACTTCTGTGGGGAGTTTAAATATTATGAAGGGTTTTAATATGAATGGGGGAGTTTAAATATTATTGGGGTTTTAAATATTATTGTTTTCCTGTAAGAGGGAACCTTCTGCCTGGGTTGACATCTTGAAAGGAGGGGCTGTGTGGAGTATGGAGGGTGCAGGGAAAGGAGCATTCTAAAAATCAAAGGGGAGAGAAATAATAACAAATGAGCTCAAGAGGGTGTCCTGCCAGGCAGTCCCTGGATGGGATAATGACCAACGGTCACGGTCACCACCACTTGAAAAGAACAAGAAATTATTTATTCCATCAGCCTGGCTCAGGGACAGTTGTGGTGTCACCGGTGTCTCAGTGAGAAGTGCCCCGGTGACCTGGCACCACCATCCCCACTGCCCAAGCAGCCCTTTCTGCTTCCCTGCTGCAGGTCTGTGGGTGATTCTCCAGCTGGGGAGGGCTGGGGGGGCCGCCAGACAAAATCTGCCTGCTACATGCTTTGGCAGAAGGGGAAGATATTCTTGGAGCTGGGCTGGGAAGCAAGCGGCCACCTGCAGGCTGCCGTTTGCTGCCAGGCTGGACTTTTCTTTCCTGGTGTAAAATTTCCATTTGGAAGCTGCTGGAGAGCGAGATAAGAGCCGGGTGATGCTTCTCTGCTTCAAAGTGGAGCAGCCCACCTCTCCATGGGAGAGTGTTTCCAGGTTTCGGTGCCTGGCTGGGAATGCGGCCGCCTGCCTGGGCATCGCTATTTGCTGGGAGTTAATTATTGCAGATCGAACAGAAACCGCTGCTGGAGGCTGCAGCTCCCAGGCTGAGCCAGGGGCTGGTGACTATTAGCTCTTTATATAAAATCTGGCACGGGGTGGTTATCCTCAGTCACCGGCTGGGGCACGGAGGTGAGACCCAGTGCCACGGGGATGGGCTGGGCACCGGTTCCCTGTTGGTCCCTGTTGCATGGGGTGACCTATAGAAAGCGATGGAAAAGGTTTCAGGGGATGCTGGTCCCCCAGCCCCAGGGCTGTGGCTCAGGACCCTTCCATGGGCAACTCATGGCCCCAAGCACCATTGCCCTGGGCTTCAGGTGGGAAGCTGAATAAACCCCTTATCCCCATATGCAGTCACATCTTGCTGCACCCACCCTAATGCTCTTGGAGTCACTTATTTTTGGGGGTGCAGCATTACCTGCCCCTGCCCACCCCGTGTGTTGCTGTGGGTGCCTGGAGGAGCAAGTACGCGGCAGGCACAGACCCTGGGTTTGCAGCTGCCCTCTCGCACCCCTTCTTCCCCTTTGGCTGGCGGCTGCGCCAGCCCAGGCATCTCAGCCTACGGCCGTGGGAAATGGGAAGTGGAGAGACTCTATTTTAATACACCGCTGTGGGTTGGTGACCTAGAAAAGCAGCTCTGAGAGCAAGAGTGTGAAGTCCAACCTCCCCCGCCGCAAGCGTGGCTGCCGAGCACAGAGTGACCTATATAAAGCGATGGAAGAGGTGTCGGGGGGTGCCGGCCCCCCAGTCCCAGGGCTGGGGCTTGAGATCCTTCCATGGACACCCTGTATCCCAAAGCACCACTGCCCTGGGCTTCAGAGGGGGTGAGGGATGGATAAAGGAATAAACCCCCTTGTTTGGTGAGGATGCGGCGTAGCCATCACGCAGGGGCGCAGCGGGTGGGATGCAGGCAGGTCCCTGCGACCGCCGCGGGTCCGTCCCAGCACTGGAGGGTGTTACCAGCAGTGACAACTGGTGTTACGAATATATATTGGCCATGGTGTAGCACAGCTGATGCTCCACGGTCATGGGAGATAAAGCTCCTTCCTCCCCTCTTTTTGATGCGCCTTCAAGTAATTTAAAGCTGACGGGTACGTGCTCTTTACAGTCTCTACAAAGCCCAGTTATTCTCGGCCAAAACCAGTAAGTTTCTGCAATGCTGCATGCAGCTGAGTGGAAGACGTGCCAATTAATTCAATCAGTAAATAAGTTATACTAATCCCATTAACAAAAGAGGAGCTGGAGATTAAATCTTTTATGGCACTTACTGAAAAATTAATGCAGGCAGTCTTTTAGGAAATATATTCTCCCCCTCACCTCGCCAAGGATAATAGTGCAGTTTTATAGGACAGAACGTTATCAGAAATGAAAAATGAATGTAAAACTAGCACATATCTTATTAAAAGAGTGTAATGAGCTGCCTACATGATTGAGCTGGGCCTGCTGAGCTCGGGGCTGTGCATCACTGCTGGGACCATGGGCTGCGTCCCGGCGCTGGGCTGGGCATCTCAGTCCTGCCCGTGCCACTCTGGGGGGCTGTGGGAAGGGCAGATGTGGGTGCTGGAGTTGAATTTGGGGTCTCTGTGGGTTTTCTTGGGACTTGGTGGCTCCAGGGTGAGGTGGTGAGTAGGCTGAGGAGGAGGATTTTCTGCTGGGGCTGCCATTGCCTGGGATGGGTGGGATGCTGAAGCCCCTCGCTGCAGAGGTTTTCCTGTGTCCCTGGCAGGATGGGGCTGGCAACAGCTGACACGCTGTGGAGAGATGCAGGGGGTGGTAAAGGATGTGCCAGCATCCTCACAAGCCTCTTTTCCTCTCTTTCTCTTCACCACTTCTGCAGAAGAGAAAAATCCCTCGTTAGCAGCCCTCAGAGCAGCCAAGTGTCCCCATGACACCCCACACCTGAAACAAGTGACAAGGGGGAAAACTTGCTTTCCATTCCCTTTTATTTTTTATTATTAGTTTATTTTTATCACGGCACTTGAAATGAGGGGAAGAGCATCCCCAGGGGCTTGGCTGAGCTTTCAGCTCTGCTTTCTCATGCTGGCCCAGACCAGCTTTCAGGAGCCCTAGAACACATCCTCTCCTCTCTAGCAGAGCCTTGGTGGGAGCGTGACCCATGGAGGTGTCATCACTGTGGCCCAACCATCCCCTCCTGAAGGATTCGATGTTTCTGGAGCTGCTGGAAGGTTTGATAACATTTTATAATGTCACCTCCCTGCTTGGAGAGCTGCTGAGAACTGAGATGCACCCAAGGATGCTGGGGAGAGGGGCTTGGCTCTGGCACCCACTGCTCTTTGGATGCTGAGCTGGCATCTCCTGGGTGCCTTCACCTGCTCTTAGGGTTGTTAAGTGTCTTAAGTGTTTGGCATAAATGTATTTAATCAGGAGAGACGCTGCCCCACGCTTTGCTCAGTGGGGTTTTGTCTCCTTGGGCTTCTGCTTTGCTCAATATTTTTCGAGCCAGCAGAACCTTGGGTTGGAGGGGGATGAGGTGTTAATTACGGAGTTTGGATCCAGATACATCCCGTCCACATCCCGAGGGAGAGTTCGAGGGATGCTTTTCTCCCACTCTGGCCTAAATCTTGGCTTGGCGTTTTGTCCTCTTGAAAAAGTAGGTGCAAACTCTCTCGTCTTCAAAACGCTGGGCACACCCACCCTGATTTCAGCTGCCAGGGTCTGTCCCCCTGCCCATCGCTCCTTTCTCCATCCTCCTTCTCCTCCACCTTTTCCTCCAAGACAGGGAGGAGCTGTGCAGGCTGCGCAGGGCAGCCGGGTATGGACTTTGGGTCTTGGGCACTGGGTCCTCTCCCATCTCTCTTGCGTGTTAAATAATTAAGCCATCACTAAAGCCCTTGGGCTGAGTTTGGCAGAGCTCATGTGCTAAGGCAGTCAGCAGGGAGTTTCTTGCTGTCGTGTCCCACGGAGCTCCTGGGGGCATCCATTGGGATCTGTGGCCAGGCAGGCTTAGTGGGGAGCAGCTCAGCTTTTAGTGATTTACAGGAGCGAAAAATGCTCTCTTGGGCACTCGAGCTGCCATCAATCATTGTAATTTAACTCATGCAACTGCGCTTGGAGCTTTTGTGGCTGCGAGGGGAGGGCTTGATGTGCTCCTGGTTTATTTTTCCTGATATTGGAGTCAGCGACAGCAGCTGTTACTCAGCCCTGAGCTTTTGCATGGCTGAGCTCTGAGAGTTTATAGATTTCCACTGGAACACTTTTAATCCTAATTAAAAACATCGAAGAAAAAATGTTTTATAAAGCTGATATTCCTTTTTCCATGGGACTGCCTGTCTCCAGACACTGGCAGGATAACCCCAGCCTGGCACTGGCTCACTACTCCCAATCTCCTTCAATTAGATACGACTAATTGGGCTATAAAATAAGGGGAGAGGTTTCCTCTTGGAGCATCGGAGCAGCAGTGCAAGGGTGGCAATAGCTGAGTCAGCAGGAAGGCACGTGTTGCACTTTTGGTGCTTTAATTTGCTGGTGCCAGCATGTTTTCAGCACCCTGCCTTCAGGCTGTGCTCAGTGGCCACACTGCCCCGTGGGAAAGTGCTCCATCCTCAGCTCCATGCTGGGCTCTATCCACTGCTCTCTCCTCCACACCATCCCTGGCTTGATCCTCAGCTCCATCCCTGGCTCCATCCCCTGCTCCATCCTCTGTTCCATCCTCACCTCCATCCCCAGCTCCATCCTCACCTCCATCCCCAGCTCCATCCTCTGTTCCCTACTCACCCCCATCCCCATCTCCATCCCTGGCTCCATCCCTGGCTCCATCCCCTGCTCCATCCTCTGTTCCATCCTCACCTCCATCCCTAGCTCCATCCTCTGTTCCCTAGTCACCCCCATCCCCATCTCCATCCCTGGCTCCATCCTCACCTCCATTCCCAGCCTGAGCTTCTCCAACCTCAAGCAGGGGAACACTGCGCTGTTCTAACAACCTCCAGGATTTTTGCCTCTACACTCAAACGTGCGTGCAGGAGCTGCTGGTGTGCGGTGCTGCAGCAGCCGGGCTCCAGCCGAGCCCCTGGGCAGGACGGCTCTGGGGATGAGCTGAGTGTTTCGTCTCATGCTGAGACTGATCAGAGGGGAAACAGAACAAAACGCCAAGAATTAGAGGGCTGGTGAACGCAGAAATAAACTAGAGAGGAAATAAATAAATAAAACTCCTGTGCTTTCATCTGCTTCAGGAGACGCCAGACTGCCAAGATGTATTTATAATTCAACAAAAATCAAACCGGCTCTTTTATTTTTAGAAGATGGGCTAAAAAAAGGGGAGTCAAAGTGCCAGGTATTCAGAACAGAGAACTGCAGGTGTTGCTTTTCTTCCTTTCTGGCAAGCCGCTTTTAGATCTGATTTTCAAGTTTCTGCACATGCTGCTGCTTTTTTGTGAATCTCCAAGGAAGGTGTCAAGACAAATCAGCTTGAAAGTCCTTGTCTCTCCAACTACTTTCCAGAAGTGAGGCATTCTTTCACTAAATAAAAATACATAGTTGAGCCTGGAAGAGAAGAAGATGCCCATCAAGCATCCAGATCAATGCCAATCAGCAAACTCTGAGTGGTGGAAGATTTTCCTTGCTGAAGGCAGGAACATGCTCCATCCTTCAAGGATTTCTGTCTCTTCAGGGATTTCTTTTTAAATAATAAAAAAAAAAAAACAACCAAAAAAACCCCCAAAAAAGCCCAGTAGGATTTTCATGAAAGGCTTACTTGTAACTGGTTAAAAATCTTTTATATAAAAGTGGTGAAATCCAGCTAGAGGAATGAGAAACTTTCCTTCCCCTCTGACTCAAGCATCACATTCTTGGCTGTGGTTGAGGGTTGCTCAAAGCCTCTTGGTCTCCTCCTGCTCTGGGGCCAGGTCTCACCCTCTCAGCTTCATCTCACAGCATCCTTGTATCAAGCTCTTTTATGAATCGTCCCTCCTCGTCCTCTTGTGTCAAGTTGTCAGGCCAGCTCTGATTTCCATCCCCTCCACCTCACTTCACCTGGCAAGAGATGATGCCTGAGCAACTGGCAGGAGGTTTGGAAAGTCATGAAAGCCTGAGGATGCTGTGGTTCCCCACTGGAATATTGTGAGTGGGTAAAATGGGGCTGCTGTAGCTGGCAAACTTGCCACAAAACCAGGTTGGTGAGCTGGGCTCCAATCCAGCCTGGTTCTGACTCTCTCCCAGCTGTGAGACAACTTCCCCACCTTCCGTGCAGTCCCTGCCACAGGGAGAGGGAGGTTAGAGATCTCTGGCCAGAGTGCGAGAGGTGATGGCTGGAGGTGCTGCCTCTTTCAGTTTATGCAGCCATGGGTGCTTCAGTGGTTCCCACGGGGTTCCCTCTGTGCTCTAAATCACCCACTCTCCCAGTTCCCTGCAGGAACTGTCCCTGCAGCAGGATTGGTGCTCTCCTGAAGGTCTGAGCAGCGCTAAACTCACCACAGAGGTTGGCCAGGGGCAGCGCATTCCCTGTTTGCAGATGTTGGGCTCAGGTTGGTCTTTAGGTTGGTTGATCCAGGCAAGGGCTACCAGGTTGTGGGATCCCCTTGTGCTGCTTAAACTCGAGTGCACGGGGCTGAAACCCCAGTGATGGGGAGCCCAGATGGACAGACAGCTCCCCCAGCTTTTGGCTGATGCTACAAGGGGTTTGTGGGGGAAGCACCAGCCCCACTTTGGATGCCCCAAGCGCAGGTGGGGAGATGCTGGAGAAGGCAACTGGGGGACTGCGGGCAGGGCTAGGGGAGATGCCCAAAGGCCAGTCTCTCCCAGGTGGTGTTCGTGGGGGTGTGCAAAAAACCGCTGTGTCCCCCAAGGATGGGGAGGGATAGGAGCTGAGGATGGGAGAGGGTTGAGGAGAAGGAAGAATGGGAGAAGGGGAGGGATGGAGAGGCAACGGGATGGAGGAGAGGATGGGCGGAGAGGGGGTGCCGCTGCCTCTAACCACCCCCCCGCAGCTCGCTGCGGGAGCCGAGTGGGAGCCCTCCCCGCTCTGCGAAGGGGCTGCGCCCCGGGGCGGGGGCGTCTCCCCGGGGCGGGGGTAGCGGAGCGGGGCCGGCACCCGTGCTGTCTCCTCCCCTCCCCGCCCCGCTCCGCAGTGCTGCCGCCGGAGCCGCGCTGCGCCGAGCCCGGCCCTGCGCGGGGAGAGCGGCCGGAGCTGCCCCGGCCCCCGGCCCAGGTAAGCGGGGGGGGTCTCCCGGGAGGGGTCGTCGGGGTCCCTCCCAGCGCTGGAGCCGGGAGTGGGAGCGGGGAGAGCGGCAGCCTTGCGGGGAGGGGGTCTCGCGGCTCCTCTCCCCCGAGCTGGGCAGGGGGGAATGGAAGCGGGCAGGGGGTTTCCCGCTCCGGAAGGTCAGGATGTGGGGGTGCAGATCAGGGGATGCTCGGCCAAAGGTCGTTCCCTTCTCAGGGAGCAGCCGGTCGGGAGAAGTTGCATCGTCCCGGAGCTGCGCGGGGGGTGGGTGACCCACCCACGGCCGCGGCTGCCGGGGGCGGACGGAGCTGGCACCCGACTTGTGCTCCTTCGGTGCGCGGCTGCCGAGGGAGGGTTGCTTTGGGCGTTGCTTTTTGACTTTGTTGCGTTTGGGCAACTTTTGAGTTGGGGGTTTATGCCCCGAAAATTGGTTCCTTTTGACCTTTTTCCCCAGAGCGTGAACAGGGAGCTGAGCCCCCTCCCTGAGCATCTGGCAGCGGTGGGACCCAGGGACCACCCAGCTCCCGGAGCGGAGGGTGCTGCGAGGGTGCTTTGGGGTTGGACTGAAAGGGCATCACTACCGGGCTCCGGGCTGGCTCAAGGGCTTTAGCAGGTGCCTTCTCCCCTCCTTTCCCAGGACAGACAAAAGTAGCATTAAAAGCTGTTTGGAATTGTAGCCTGAAACCTCCTGGAAGCTGCCTCAGAAAATAGTCTGCTCCTGCTGCTGCTCCCAGGGTTGTTTCAGAGAGGGGGCCCTGATTATCTTGCTGGTGTCTTTCTATTAATTCTGGCTTCAGGTATAAACTGGAGCAGCAATTTGTCTGAGAGCTCTGAACGGGGTGACTGCCCTGAGCGTGGCTCTGCTCTGGGCTGGGTCCGTCCTATGCCTCTCCTGGGCTCTAAGAAGTGTGTGTGGATCAGCCTGATCCCCACCCCTTCCCGGGAGGCTGCAATAAGAAAAGCTAATCCAGGGCTTCACAACGCAGACAGTTGGCTCCAGGGATGCAAAGATGATAACAGATGAACCATTTGCTTTAATTACTGGTATCAAAAGCCCAGGCTGCAGCTTAGCCTGAAAATAAATATTGTTAATGTTGTGATACTGGGCTTTATTTGATGATGCATCATTCATCTGATAGGGATTTAGCGAGCTGCTCGCTTTTGCTGTAGGGGCTGACTCAGGAGATCCGTGCTCAGCCCTTCCGTGGGGATCAGCCCCCGTGGGATGCGTGGAGCTGTGGGGCTCAGCCCCACACGCTGAACTGGGGATTGCTGCGGCATCCCATGGGTGCTTTGCTGGGCATCCCCAGGAGAGGAGTGTTGGGCGGGTGACGCTCGTCCGCAGCAGCCCCGCAGCCAGGCGAGCGCTCTGGCAGAGCTGTGCTTTAGCCAGGCAGTGCAGTGGGAGCTCTTTGCCATCACCCGTGTGCGTGGCCTGTGGGATGGGCTTCCAGCAAAGCCCCCAGTGCGTCAGCCCCACCAACCCCGTTAGGAGCAACCCAGCAGGGTGCAAGCACCGTCCCGTGCTTGGCTCTGGCTCCAGCCTGCTGATCTTTCTTCTCCTTTGCAATCTTGCTTTTGCACTGCCCTGGCTCCCGAGGAGAGCTGGAGAACGTGCTGAATGTGGAAAAAAGCACATTTGTTTTTTTGTGTGGAGCACCCTCTGTAGCAAGGATGAAACTCAGGAGCCTGTTGTAGGACTCGTCTGCACCCCCATGGCTGTGTCGGTCTCTGTGTGTCTGTGTTAAATGTTCCCTGCTTTTGGAAAGGGCAAGGAGAGAAAACCTGCTGAGGAAGGGTGAGGGGACTCGCAGCTCTGGTGTGTCTTTTTGTGCTTAAGTTTTGAGGGACTTTTCTCTGGCACATGAAAATGAGATGATCCTCTGTGTCTGTCGCAGGTCCCAGGGGCTGTGCTGGCAGTGGTGACCCTCAGTGCTGCTGGTGGCCCCAGCCTGGTGCCCTCTTCCCGCTGGCAGACAGGTGATGATGTTGCTGCAGTCACTGCCAATTAGTGATAATGGGTAATGACTCATTCCAGGTGGTCCTAGCCAAGCACGCAAAGTCTAGGCAGGGAGGAGGGCTCTGCTCCCAGTGCACCCCTAAGGCCAGGCTGATTAATTCCCCCTCCCTTGTTAAGCTGGAGACCAGGGAGTGTCTGGAGTTAAGAACCTTGATGGTCTATAACACTCATGTGCTGGAAGATGCCCTGGCTCCGTCCCTGTCTGGACCTGTGTGGCTCTGAGCAGCATCGCTCTCCTCCAGCCCTGGGAGATGGGTAGAGGCTCTTCTATTTGGGCTCAACATGTCAGTAATGGAGGGTGTGAAAGCAGAGGCTTAATGAGGGTGTGTGGGGAGAGAAGAGAGCTGTGTTTAGTGAGCTGGGAGCTCAGCATCTCCCAGGGTGGTGCAGATGTTGAGCTGCGTGGCTGTGTGCTCCTCTCTGCTGGTGGCTGGGCTCCCTGTGGCTCTCGGGGAGGGTCAGGCTGCAGTGCTGGGGACACCCTCTCCACACAGGCCTGTTGTGGGTGCCTGGCTCTGTGTGGCTCCTCTGGCCCTGGCTGGGCACGCTTGCTGCCCACTGAGGAGGGTTTGCAGCCCTGAGCATCCTCCACCCAGGGCTGCAGTCTGGGGATGGGACACATGCCCATCCCCAGCTGTGGCTCACGCAGTGCGATGCCGTGGTCCTCGACCACTGCCGGGGTGTCTTCAGGGAACTATCACCCCCAAGCACGCTCTGCACCGCTGGGCTGGTGGGTACTTACCAGCCTTTTCATGTCCCTAAACTTCCTTCTGCTGCTGCTGTTGTTGTGTGAGGGTTCCTGATGGGGCTGGTTCATCTCAGCAGCTCCAGCCACGCGCCCCACCCTCGGCAGCACCCAAATCCAGGGTGGCACGCGGGGTCGGCTCGGTGTGCCTGAGCGGTGCAGCGATCTGTTGCTAAGCAGCCTTCGGAGCAGCTCTACCGTGGTGAGAGGAGCGATGCCAACACCGCTGCTGCTGCATTTAGTAGCAGCACTGGATAGGCTTGGGGTGCTCTGGGGCATCACCCGGCCAGAGACCCCCAGCTCCAGCAGCCACGGGTAAGTTGTGTAAATCCAGAAGTGATATTCTTAATATTTATTTATTTATTTATTCAGTATTGTCTTTCCCACAATTGATCAACGGGAGTAAATCCTCGTGACAGCATCATAACAGTGTTTGGTTTGTGAAGCAGCTGCTGGAGGAAATGTCAACGTGCTGCTTAAATAAAATTGACTGTGTGACGTTGCTCAGCTGCCTTGGGATGGATCTTTGTCTGGAGAGTGACAGCGAGCTGGGAATTAAGGGGAAAGGTGGAAAAAAAAAAAATGGGCATCTCTCAGCACCTTGTGCGAATTTAAAGGCAGCAGAGGTGTTTGGGAGGGCTCCTGGCCCAGTTGCTCTGGATTGTTGGAGTGGGTTTACCTGGGGAGCAGCCCCGTGCCATCGAGCTGCGTCCCGTTCCAGAGTGCTGTGGGGTGGGTGGATGGGTGCTGCTGGGTGGGCTCACGGGAGCAGCCATGGGGTCAGGGCACTGGAGGACAGCCAGGACTTTAGTTGCTTTGCATTTCTCATACCCTCTGCTCTGTGGATCGCTTGCTGTCACCTGTAGACTGTGGCCATTTCATCGCAGCCACGTTTAGCCTTAACTGACCAACTAGTGCTAAGCTGGCTCAGGAAGCTGCAAGGCCTCTGCTCCCCGTAAGGGTCTGGCACAGGGCCAAAGGGTGCAATGACTGAAGGATGCAATGACCTCGGGTTTAGGACTCTCTGGGTCTCTCCTGAAAGCTGAGTTTCCAGGACCCCAGTCCCCTCATTTTGCTGCAGCGTGATCAGAGCTCCCAGCACCCCAGAGCCTGGCCTCATCTTGCACTGGAGCAGCGTTGCTGGGTGGTTGGGGTGCCCAGGTTACCGATGCAGGTCACTCGATGCTTCCCTTGGAGCCACAGGGTGACAGTCCTGCTGTCCCATACTCCGATGTCAGAGCTGTCTGGGTGCCCGCGGGCAGCTCCAGGCTGAGCAGCTTCAGTTTGCCACTTCCATGCGTTTCTGCCAGCTGAGCTCTGCCTCTCTTCTTTCTTTTTTTAAAGGAAAGTTGTGAACGTGGGCTGCTTCCGGAAGCGCCGGCCCTAAAGCAGCCTGCCCGGTTTTGCCCGAACTTTCTAAACCGCTTTGCACGCGAGAGGAGACAAAGGCTGGACGGGCACGTTGGGATTCATGACTTTTGGTGCGCAGGACCCTATGGGGCTGAGCTGCCCTCCTGCCCCTCCGGAGGTCTGCTCTGCTGTTTGGTTTGCAGCATCATGCGGCTGCTTCGGCAGCTCTTTGGGGGCCGATTACGCTTTCTCACACCCTCCACCTGCAGGTAAATCCAGTAATACCAAATCCTGCCTGACCCTGGAGGGGAGCGAGCACTCTGTCTGCTCAGGCAGCTCTTCATGGCCTCTATAGCCCTGCCATGGAGGATATCATGGGATGTATGTGGCTGCTGCGCTGGGCAAACTCCTTCCTGGGAAAGGAAGAGCCCGGGTGTTCTGAGATGCTCGGGGCACAGCCGGGCACGGGGTGCACAGTGTCTGTACCAGGTCTCCAGTCCTGGTTTGCACAGCTCTACTGAGTGCTAGGGCTGGGGAATGGAGGAGGGCAGGATCTGGCCCTGCTGGCCTTGTGAGATGCTGGAGGATGTCACTGTTGGCTGGGGGAGAGCAGCTAAAAAGAGCGTGTGAGGAAATGCGTGCGTTGGGGAGGAAAGGCTCCCATCGGGCACTGCCAGCGCATCCCGGCTTCTGTGTTCATTCTTCTCACTGCTTGTCTTGGGGGTTCCCACTGGGTCCTTGTCACCCCAAAACACTCATCCTTTCTCCCCGGGATGAGCCCCGTCAGGCAGTTGCACAGTCATTCCCTATTTTCCCCTCCCCAGCTCCACCATCCAGCTGGAGAGTGTAATGGGCTCCTGTGCCCGAGCTGGCCTCGGAGCTGGCGTGCAAACCCCATCAGCCTGGTGGAGGGTGATGTTTGGATCCCTTCGAGTTCAAAACCTGTTTGCTGACAACTCAGAGAAATAATCTCAGTTGGCATCCAGGCAGCAGTTTGGGTTATTTGTTTGGGGTCTGGCTGCTGCTGGTGAATAACGAGCTGCTGGCCGTGCTCTGCCTGAGAGTCTTTCGCCGAGTGAATGGACGGGCTCTAAAACCTGCTCTTTCAAACCAGATTAATCACATTAGGCTTTGTCAATGCAAAAATTACCTCATCATTGGCACTGGCAGGTGGTGTAGAGCAGCAGACTTATTCAATATTTAAGAAAGCTGCATTGCAGAGCTGAGAAGGCTGGAGAAATAGGTTGCCTGTGTCAGTGTCTTTGCTGGTGGAGACGATCTCTGCAGGCACTGCCAAGTGTGATATGTTGAGCTCACTGTAAAAACCTGATTATTGTTCTGGGAGTCTTTAAAATAGTGAATTTTCTGTTTTCTACCCTAGTGTGTTGTTTCCAGATGGCTGAACCAGTGTGTTTGGGCAGCTACGGCAATGGGCTGTCTTTGCAGATGCCCGGTCAGTGGTGGCACTGTGGGTCCATGTGGTGGCTTTGGGTTCTGCCCAGGGCACCCATTGCCCCGTGTCCCTCCTGGGGAGCAGGATGGGCTTCTGCCGTGGGGCTCCCGCTGCCTTTCCCTGCCCTCCCAGGGCTGGTGGAGGGAGAGAGGGACCTGACGGTTGCTGATGCTGCATCTGTCAAATTTTGTGTGCTGGCGATGGGCCCGTGAATCAGCCCTTTTGGCTCGGGGCGAGTGGCTTCTGTGCACGGGACGACAGCGCCGGCGGCTCGGTGAGAGGCAGAGTGATTCACGGGAGGCGTTCAATCCCTTTTTATTAAGGCATGATCAAATTCATGGGTTCCGTCACACAGAAGTAATGGAGCGGCGTGATTAGAGTCATGTGGCTCTTCCTTAAGGCCAGAAATTAAGACTTTGCTTCTATTCCTGGCTCTGGCCGGGACTCGGTGCCTTCGCGCCGGCGGGAGCTGCCACCTCACTCCTCCCTGCTCGGGGAACCTCGAGGAGCCAGCGCGGGGAAGAGAGGGCTCCTCGTGTCCCCGCTGATGACGGACCTGGGGGGGTGCATGTCCCGGAACGTTTTGGGGGCAGCCAAACCCTGGAAGGTCTTGGCATCCTCCTAGGACGGGTTATTTCCATTTCATTAACTAAATGCTGCTGCATCCCATCGATCACGACTTGGATTGCCACATCCTTTTGCTCGCGAGCGGGGATTTGGCGGGGGAGAAAAAGCCACCGTAAGCTGTTATTTTGTTCTTTACTGTGTGCTAAAAATGCAGAACGAAGCATTAAGGACAAGCAAGAGTAGTTGCTGGAAGTAATGCAAAGTAGATCTTCAAAATCTATTATTTATAGGCGGAGGGAAAGGCTCGTGTATTCCTCCAGGAGCCATTCCCAGGCTCTTCTCCATCCTCAACAAAGCGAAACACCTGCAGCGCCTCTATTATTAGCAGAAAGTTCTAGTTGGGGGAAAGAGTTTTGCTCCCCACTGGCTGAAGGGCTGGTGATCCCTCCAACCTCTTCACTATGAAAAATGATTTCCTAGTGAAAAAGGATTTTCCCCTCTTCTTCATGGGGCTGGGGTGGCTGCTCCTGCTCCATGTGACCTTGGGCAAGTCCCTTATCCATCCACATCTCCCCAAAAATGGGTGCTGGTGGCACAGCACTGCCCTTCGTCCCAGGGCACCCCATTAAATCCATATCCAGCCCAGGGAGAGACACCACCACCACCCACACCCCCCCATTCCCAGCCAGAGCAGGGACCCTGCACCCTGCCAGAGTTTGCTGCTGCAGTGCAGAGTGTGGAGGTGGCGGTGGGGACTTAAATGAACAATTTGCTTATTTAACTGACCTTGTCAATCAGAGCCTTCTGGTTTGGCACAGAAACAGTCGCTGTATGGAACCAGCAGAGCACTAATTACCCCACGTGCTTTGCTGCTTTTTTTTTTTCCTTTTTAAAAATATAAAAATATATGTATAAAATATGTACTTTGGGAAGTTATCAGTGAAGCAAAGAGGAGCTTCAAATCTCTGCTCACTCTTCACAGAGCGATGGAGAAACCCCTGCAATATTGCAAAGCAGGAAGTGGAGGATGGGAATGATATTTTTCCCCTTTTCTGGGGAAGCTACACATTTTTTTATTGTTGCTGCTCGGAGTCTGTGATTTCAGCAGGGTAGTTTAGCAAGCTCCTATTTTTCCATCTTCTCCTTGGGACACTCTCCCCAGTGTCCCTGTTTGAGTTCTGCTGAGAGCTGGAGCTGCTTTGTGCCCTGCAAAGGTGCATTTGACAGGTTTGGGTTGAGCTCTGGTCCTTCTGGGACCCTCTGGCAGCTCTGGGCACTGGCTTTGATGCTGGGACCTGGTGGGGGACATGGGTGGCTGTGCTGGGGAGGAATTTGGGGCAGCATCTTTCCAGGGCAGCAGGTTTGGGAGGATGAATGGCCCATGGACTTGGAACAGCCTCATTGTCCATGGACCAAGCTCTGCAGAAGGGTTTGGGTGGTTTTTTTTTTCCCCAGTTCTGCTGCAGGCAGGAGGAAGCAATTCAAATGCAGGTGCTGCGAGCAATGCAGGTGGGAGGCTGCTGCTGGGGGGGGGGGGGATCCCACTGGGTACTGGGAGTGGGTGCTCCAGGCAGGAGATGAGTAAGGGTGGTGGTGGTGGGGGGAACCCAGATGGGAAATAGTTGAGCTCACAAAAACTTCCCCCCTCAGCAGGGGCTCCTAACAAAGGGACAATTCATATCCTCTTTGTGCCAGCTGCAGCAAACCTGAGCCCTTGGTGGCCAGTTTCCTTCTCCTCTTTTATTTCCACCTTAAGGGCTGTAAAAGGACCCTCGACCTGCAGCTCTTCCTCTGCAAGAGATGTCTTGGGGATGATGCTTTCCGTGGACTCACAAGCTGCACCCTCTGCTCTTGGGGACCATCCTGAGAGTGGTTTGGGTATGCCAGTGACCCACGGTGTAACCACAGCATCCCCCAGAACCCCTCGGGCTGGGCAGGGGGAAGAGGCTGTACAGGAGGATGGATCCTGCCCTGCTCTGCCTGTAGTGTTCGCCCGGGGTGAAAGCAGCACTGGGTTTTTGGGGTAGAAGCACTGGGTTAACCCAAAAAGAGATGATGGGATGGATGGATGTGTCCTGGTGCAGTGGGTGATGCTGGTTGGCATCAGCTATGTCTTTGCATCCAGTCTCTATTACCACGCAGTGAGTTGGGTCTGGGGGGGGGGGGGGATGGGGGGGGTGAAACAGCCCCAGAAAATGGGAGCAAACCAGCACTTGGGCTCTGAATTTTACATCACTTTAGCTTTTTAACAAAAGCTGCTGGTTTTGCTGAAAGGAGAAGGGTTTGAAGAGGTCCCCTGCTTGATGAATCTTCTGGAGATGGAGTAGACAGAATATCATAATTGGGTCCAGTTGCCACATCCTCCTCCCAGTTTTATTTTGCAAAAACCCCAGTAAATAACAAACAAAAAAAAACCCCAAACCAACCAACCAAAACAAGCAAACAAAAAACCAGAAAAAAGCCAACCAAAAAAGGAGGAATTTTGTTCCCAAGGGGATGTGGTGTGGGGGAGAACAGTGAGACCTGCTGGATTTGGGGGAGAACAGTGAGACCTGCTGGATTTTGGGGAGAAATTTTCCCAGCTTATAAATTTATTTTTTTTAATGATTATTATTTTTTTTTTAAATCTCTGAAACAGAAACATCCT
>JANHGN010022738.1:82722-119482 GCA_024605025.1 Megaceryle maxima | reverse complement strand
AAAAAGAGAGCAAAAAAAAAAGAGAGCAAAAAAAAAAAAGAGAGAGCAAAAAGAAAGAAGGAAAAAGAAGAGAGAGAAGGAAAAAGAGAGCAAGAAAGAGAGGGGAAAAAAAGAGAGAGAAAAAAAAGAGCAAAAAGAGAGAGAGCAAAAAAAAAAAAAAAGAGAGAAAAAGAGAGAAAAAAAAAAAAAAAAAGATAGAGAAACTGAGCTAGAAACTAGAGCTACAAGGAAAGGAATCAAAAAAAGCCTGGTATTAGCAGAAACACACAGGACAAAGACTTCTCAGAAGTCCTGAAGAGAGTGAGACTGAATAACCAACACCAAAGTTCCAGATGGTAACAACAAAAGCCTTGCGTTATAGTCAGCAAGACTGATGTGCACCTGTATTAGTAATAAGGCACAGAATGGGATCTAAACTAAATTTATTAACTTGGGATAACAGCTGGCATACCCTATGCTGGTGGCAAATGAGTGCAGTGAAAGAGGTGGTAACATGTGAGCCTCAGAGAATGAAGGAAATGGTGCAGAGGTGCCAACACTTGTTTCATGATAAAATATAAACCTTTTGTGCTCACATGGGCTTTCAGCACTGCCCAGGCCTCAGGTTTATTTCAATCCAAGTGAGGCACGGTACACTCCGAAAGGAAGCAACCCAAAGCAGAACTAGTCAAGTTAAAGATTCCCCAAGTCGAGTTATGACAGAGTCAAAATGATAGCAAAATTCAGAAGAAAAAAAAAAAAAAACACAGATGAAATGGCTACTAGCTCAGCAGGCCCATCAAATCAGGGCAGAATGGTATTCTCATTATGACATAATTTAAGTTTTTGGGTTGGTTTTATTTATTATTGGCAAGGTTGCACTCTATCAGAACAGTGCTGTTCTGTACAAAAGACAAGCAGTCACTGAAAGCTTCCCAAGCACTCTGTGCCTGGGAAGATAATGGAACAGAGCCTCCTAGATGTGCTAAGGCACATGGAGGACAGGGAGGTGATTCAAGGCAGTCAGCACAGCTTTACCAGGGGCAAGTCCTGACTGACCAATCTGGTGGCTTTCTACGATGAAGTAACTGCATCAGTGGACAAGGGTGAGAGCTGTGGACCTCACCTATCTTGATTTTGCCAAGGCCTTTGACACTGCTCCCCACAACATCCTCCTTCCTAAGCTGGAGAAATACAGGTTCAATAAGTGGACTGTTCAGTGGATAAGAAATTGGCTGGATGGTCACATGCAGAGAGTAGTGGTCAATGGCTCGATGTCTAGATGGGAGAATGTGACAAGAGGTATTCCTCAAGGGTCTGTACTGTGACCAGGGTTGCTTAACATCTTCTTAATGACATAGACAGTGGCATTGAGTGCACCCTCAGCAATTTTGCCAACAATACTAGGCTGGGTGGTGCAGCTGATATGCCAAAGAGAAGGGATGCCATCCCGAGGGACCTGGACAGGCTGGAGAGATGGCCTCAGGTGATCCTTGTGAGGTTCAACAAAGCCAAGTGCAGGGTCCTGCACCTGGGCCAGGGCAACCAGCATTATCAATATAGGCTGGGAGAGGACATGCTAGAGAGCAGTCCTTTGGAAAAAGACTTGGGGTACTAGTAAATGAGAAGCTGGACATGAGCCACGAATGGGCAATGGCAGCCCAGAAGGCCAATCACATCCTGGGCTGAATCAAAATAAACATGGCCAGCAGATCAAGAGAGGTGATCCTGCCCCTCTAGTCTGCCCTGGTGAGACTAGAGGAGACTAGCACCTGGACTACTGTGTCCAGCTCTGGAGCCCCTAACACAAGAAGGATGTGGACCTGTTGGAGCATGTCCAGATGGTCACAAAAATGATTAAGAGGGCTGGAGCACCTCTCCTATGAAGACAAGCTGAAAGAGTTGGGGTTGTTCAGCCTGGAGAAGAGAAGGCTCCAGGGAGACCTTATAGCAATCTTCTAGTACCTGAAAGGGGCCTTTAAGAAAGCAGGAGAGGGTTTATTCCAAAGGTTTGTAGTGACCAGACTGGGGTAATGGCTTTAAGCTAGAAAAGGGTAGATTTAGGTTAGACATTAGGAAAAAGTTCTTTAATAGGAGGGCGGTAGATGACTGGAATGGGTTGCCCAGGGAGGTGGTAGAGGCCCCATCCCTGAAGACATTCAAGGGCAGGCTTGATGAGACTCTGAGCAGCCTGACCTATTTGGAGATGTCCCTGCTTATTGCAGGGGGGTTGGACTAGATGACCTTTGGAGGTCCCTTCCAGCCCAAACCATTTTATGATTCTATGAAATGCAACATCTCTACAATGGGCCAGGTAGAAGTTACTCCCCACCACTTACAGGGGTCACAGAAAGTAGAATTTGTTTTGTGACAACAAGCAGGTGGCAGATAACATTATTCCACACCACTTAACACAACATCATTCTTGTAAAAGGCTTTTAGTACAAACATCCCTTTTCTGGTTATGTCTCTCTTTTATCTGGCCAGTAGTCCCACTGATTTCAGTACAACTACTGCAGCTGTAAGATCCTTTCCAATATGAATGAAATCCAGTGAAGTCAGCCTCATAAACAACACAAGTGCTCTGATTTAAAAATAAGAATCTTACAACCAAAGCTTTGCATAACTGAAAAATTTGTTTTTCTTCCTGCAGGACTAGAACAGCTGCTGTAACCAGAAAGATACAAAAGAAAACCACCTCTCTTCAAACTTACGCTGAGTATCTTCAAAGGGAGTATCACTGTAAGATTCTGTATCTGAGTATGTTCTTCTGCGCCGCTGTGAAAATCTATGAAGGGATGAAACTGGTTCTTTTACAGAGTGATTATTCCTACAAGAGAAATGAGATCTATTAATAAGCCAAATCTGTAACAACTGAAACAAACTTTGTATACTTAAAAATTATTTTGGTGCTCCACCTAAACTATTAGTATCAATATTTTTCACTATACTAAATTAAAAATGGCACAGCCAACAGAACATTATTAGTTTTACAAAATTACAAAGCCTAAAAGTGGAAACAAACAAACAAAAAAATGTAATAAAAACTTTAAAAGGAGAAGAAATTGAGAATCTAAAATACTGACCCAAAAGAATACTAGCATTTCAAGCTCTAGGTCATATTTCACCAACTTACCAGAGTAAGTCACTCAGATAAGTTTCTAGCATGAAGACGTTGTTATAGTGTATTAGATACAGCAGCTGCATTATTTGCCACCAACACTGGTAACTTGCACCCTTAATTTTCAAAATTAGATCAGTTTATGCTTCCCTTTGATTTTAATGCTAGCAGGTTCAAAATGGTTTCTCAGGCATGAGAAAAAATGCTTAAAGAAATTGAAAATTACCTTTCTAAATAGCAAGGACCAGGGTGGCTAATGGAACGCTTCATCTAGAGGGAGGAAAAAAAAAATTCCAGACAACAAACCACACCAAAAATGTCACAAGCTACTTATGTAAGAATAATATGCACGCCTACATTAATTTTTACTTTATTTATAGTCTCTACAAAGAGACAGAGGTTTGTTTGGTTGGTTGATTTTAAATTAAAAGCAACTGTTCTTAGTTAAAATTCTGATTTAAGAATATGAAAACAGATGGACTGCCATCAATATTAAGTTTTGAAACATTCACACAGGAAATAGTTTACTACAAAAAATACTACCTCGTTTCCATGGAATTTTCTCTCTTGCTCCAAAGTTACTCACTGAGCCATTTGTTAATTGCTATGATATAAAGAGGTATCAAGCCATTTTTCCTCTAGTAAACACCAGCTTAAATTCTGCATCAGTAAAGCCAAATCCTGCCTCTTGATTCCTTGTGGTTCTCCCAGTTTCACTGCCAAATCTCTATGCATATCAAAGTTGTTAATTAAAATCAATAATGATCAGCTTTCTAAGTAAATTAAATAGAGACGAGATCTCCAAGTGCAAAGAACGGGATTCCACAACAAAAACCCACAAAACAGCTCATCCTGGAACATATGATCAAGAAGACGAATTAAAAATAATTACACATATACTGTCCTTCTAGGGGAAATAATCAGTAGTGAAGAGTTATGCAAGTAATATCTCCACCATTATTTTTGTTAAATAAGGGCATGACTGATTAATAGAAACATTTTGAATTATATACACTGAAATATACACTATCTGCTCCAGCACTTCAAGCCACAAAGCACTTATCTGTCTAAACAGGAAGCAAGGTTATGAAATTTTTAAGGTTAGAGTACAGCTAGCACTCTAAAAAATAAAAGATACAGTTGAACTGAGCAAAAGTTAAAACTGACTCCTTTATGAGATATCTCATTACATTACAAATTATAATGTAGGATAAATTACTCATTATGTAAAGGCTAGCAAACAAAGACTGGGAATGGAAAATTATGGATTTATCTTTAGGACCAGCACTCATCATAACAGGAGTCAAGATTTCAACTGTTGACATCATAGCAGTAGCAGAGCCTTCTGCCACTCTTGCCTCCATACAACAAACAATACAACACTTGAAAAAGTAGTATTTCAAAATGTCTAAACCATTTGGACAGGTGATGGTGACACAGGAGAAACTAAGGGATCAGGGTGAGGCAGTTGGAACATTTCTGGTTTAAACTTGGCATTGGCGATCTTCACACATTCTTCAAGTGTTGTGATAAATGTATTACATGTGGCACTAAGCAATGAAGAGGCTTCATTCATGTTCTGAAAATAAATGAAAGCACAAGCATAAGTGAGAAAAAAAAAAAAGAAGATGCAAACACAACTCTCCCTTACCACCACTCCCACACACACTAATTTCCCTCATTACCACTATGAACTTTACTTCTTTTATTTAATCAAGTGTATATCTTCCAATGAGGTTAATTTAAGCAAACAAACATGACAACATTGTAATTTCTTTCCGACATCTCATTTTTTTCAGGGTATCAGCCAACAATATCATAACGTTTTTACTGCAAAGCTTGTCTTGGAATGACTAACTGGTATCAGAAGATTATTCAATGTAACAAATGAATTGTAGCATAACATGTGAACAGCTTTGTCACTCCAGTGCAAGAAGCCTGCAAGTCAGTTTCCCCTTGCTGTAAACTGACAATGATTTGCTGTGTTGTGACTAAGCGTAAACATCTTGATTTGCCCTAAGTGGACAACAATATTGTCCACACCTGCTCAAGAATGTAGAGAATGAAGCCATTGATAATTTCCAGTACTAACTTTCATTCAGAACCAGAAATACTAGAATAATTTTACTTGTGCATATTCAGAGAGACTTATCAGCACTGCAGGTTTCATTGATAGCAAAATGGAACACCATCCTACACAAAGAAGTAAAGAATGGACAAGTAAGATTGTTTCAACTACTCTGGCAATAACAGAGATGCAAAACAAGACAAATCATTGCATAACTCCTATGACAGCTCTTGTGACTTTTTCATCAAATGACTTATTAATACAATTGCTTCCTAATGTATGTAGTAATTACAGTTAAATCTTCTTTATGCACATATAATAACTGTTAGTATTATATACACAAGAGCACTCGAAAATTGACCTTCGTTAAATCTCCCAACATTAGGGAGAAGAAAAAGACATAAAATGTCAACAAAAACTTGAGGTGTATTATATAATTGGGCTCTCCCATGGCATTCTAGAAATTCCATACCTCAATGCTGGGAGAAGAGTGAGTCTTATCACGGTGAACAAATTCTTGTATTGTATGAACTTGCTGCATTAAAAGATCACAGTAGAGACGAAGTTCAGACATTTTGGTTTTAAGAGATTCATTGGTCTCGCTTATTTCTATAAAAAAAATAGCAAATATCAATTCATGGCATACAGTGTATGTAAGCATGTTAATTTTTAAGCAATTTTCATTTAAATTTAAGTATTAATTTAAAAACTTTCACTTAACATTAAGGAAAATTGGATTCTTCATTGAGTCAAGAACTGTACTTGAAGCAGACAATAACTTGTACTTCTGGATAACAGATGCTATTTTAATGACAACTAAGAACAAGGCACATTACTAGGAAAGATAATGTTGATATCTTTCTTAGCTGCAACATAATGTAGGAAAAAAAAAAAAAGAGTGGATGAAATTTACACCCACCAGAGTGGCTGAAAATGGTTACATGAGGACACCCAAGAAAAATCATGGAAAAAACCCAACAGTAACTATAAAAAAAAAACCCAAAACAAAACAAAAACAAACCCCAAAAAAACACACCAAAAATTAAATGGCTTCACAAAAGCTACAAACACTATGTTTGTTCTTCTAGCAACAGAAAGTTGCTGGTATTTCAGCTTTTTAAGATCGATGAGGTCAACAGAGGTGACCTCTAATTCAAACATCAAGAAGGAATTTAATATATAGATGACTGGAAATAATTACTATGTATATTTACAGACAATAATACTGACTTCCTACCACAGTATTTGTACTATCATTACCTGAAAATAAGCATTTAGAGGGGAAAAAAAAACAAAAAAAAGGTTAAGATTGTATATGCTCTAGGTAACACACATACCTTTCTCTTTTTTTGTCCTGGTATCTGCTAAACAGGCTTTTGCACTTCCCAGTGCTACCAGCCACCTTTGCCTTTCAGCTGCATTAACTGCTTTCATATAGAAATGCTGTTCCCCTGGGATGATTAGCTCCATTCTTGTGTTGTCTGTTGCATGAACTTATGATAGAGGATAAGAAAAATAATTTTGAAAAAAGAAAAAAACAACCAACCATATCAACTCAGTAACAATTATTTATTAAATACCCAAAGTATTTCAAAACGTTTTTTATAATCTCATAGTAAAAGAGTAAACCACAACATACCACTGCTAAATAACAAAAAGCCCAAAACTGCTCAGCCCTTCTCCCCAGCACGCCCTTTAAGCCAGCAAGTAGAAACACAAGAACAGTCACCAGACTCAAGTACAATGGGGTACCCTTTCTGCATTAACAATATACTGCACATGAATCTCATTATAATAACTGTTGGATTCCAAACCTGGACTAAACATGGTAAACTGAAGAGTTTTGTTGCAGGGCTAAACACTGAAAAAATCTCCCTTCTAGACAAAATGTGGCTTCAGGTCACAGACTCCTAGAACCAAGAATTGAGGTGGACATTGTTTACAGTCTATTATATTCAATACTGCATCTTCAACTGAATACTCTATTGAGTTTCATGTTAGCGACCACAGTTCCTCCAGACTAATTCCTCACTAGCCATGGATGCAGAAGACTGCACGAAATACAGACTTCAATTATTACCTTTCTTTCACTAAAAGAATGAAATGACAAGCAAAATGAGCAAATAGAAGAGCAACAAAAAACAACCAAAAAAAAGGACTCTTTCACTTTACATCACTGGTTTCATCTACACCAAGGAAACAGTAACAAAAAGGAGTCACTGCATGAAAAATACTTAGCAGCCCAAGTAATATAAG
Organism: Megaceryle maxima; assembly: GCA_024605025.1. Classification (NCBI taxonomy): domain Eukaryota; kingdom Metazoa; phylum Chordata; class Aves; order Coraciiformes; family Cerylidae; genus Megaceryle; species Megaceryle maxima. The sequence goes on along the minus strand of JANHGN010022738.1, from coordinate 112,058 downwards.
TCCCACTTTAAAATACAAGTACCCACATCACAAGCCCAGTTATCTGCAGGTACCTGGAAAGAGGTCAAGAGTTGAAAGCAATGGAGTTAGACCATGCCTTGCTATATTAGCCAAGAAGGTTGTCCTATAGCCCAAAATACACTAAAAGCTAAACTCACAGTCTGACACAAACAGTTCACTTACTAACTCCAACACATCCATCACCTATGCATGTGGGCAGCTGCTAAGTGACAAAAGTAAAAATTACTCAGGAAAGCAAATGATTAAACATATCTGGTTTAAAAGAATCTCCACTTTTGGGTCACATTTTCTGCTCTTCTGAGAAACCAGCATTCATGATTCATTCTCTCATTCCTAGTCACAAGAGGGAAATGCAGAACTAAATAACTAGCCAAGGTAACTTCAAGCATAAGGCACAGGTACACAGCTATATAAAACAAAGCCAAATATATGGTGGATTCTAAATCTCAAAACAGAGCTCTGTCAAAACCATTTTTTAATTTGTCACCACTTCATAGCTAACATTACTATTTTTGAACTATGAAGCAGTCACATTGGACTACAGATAAACAGAAGGAAAAAAATTGTGGTGCAGAATGTATGCTGGGTGATCTTACCTATTTCTCTGGCAGCTAAAATTTCCTCAAGCAGAAATCCATTAATTCTTACCTTTTATTTCACACACTGCCATCTTTATACTTCCTTTGCTGCCTTTGCAAACATCATCCTGTGAATCGTAGTATGACAATATCCCATTGTCTAAAACAAACCATCGAGGCTGCCAACCTAGTGAGACCAAAAACACGAAAAGGAAAGTTTAGTCTAATTACTAAACTGCAAGTGAAACTCACCTCTTTGGCTGTTACAACTTTTATAAAAATTGCCAACATCAAAACTATTCTTGTAACACATCAGGAAGTAAACAACCTGCACAGTCTGAAGAACAGAGCCGCTCTATAGCCAGACTAATATTATACCGATAATTCACTCCCATTCTTTTTTGGATGCAAGTATTTTAACTATATTCCATTCTGGAGTAAAATTAAATTTTAACTTAGCCACCAATAAATCCTATTTTGAAGACTGATAAATTACATACTTCTGAAGAACCATTCCCATTCAAGTATCTTTTTTGGGTAGATTTTCTTAAGATTGTAGGATCTTATTTGTAAGATACAAATAAATGGCTGATGTCACCAACTGCTATGCTATGGTCTCCTCCGCCTACTGTAAAACTTTATATTTCACACTTCACTATCAACACAACATTTTATCTGAAAGTAGTCCAGCTCCATCACTCAACAACAACTTGTCACACACTGTGTGGGGAACTAAGCCGTGGCTTATAGTCCTTTATAGGGTTTGGAACAGCAATAACTGCATGGCCAAGAATGCAACATATTTGGTGATATGACACTGTGGTCCATGGAGCTTACCAACCACCATTCCACCAGAGCAAGAGCAAGCTGTAGCCATCCAGTGTACCTTAACACAGGAAGCTTAATCAGGTACCAGAGTCTTGTAAATAAGCAAAAGGCTTCATACTACTCACACTAAGTCATTAGAAAGTTTTACAACTAATTCAAGAAGTGTTAAGACCAGGCCCCATTATATCCTGTCACAATTGCATAAAAAGGAAATCATAACATTTAACTATTTTATTTATTAGATAAAATGGTAAGCATCTCTGTCTTGCAGAGTGGTAACTAATGAGGAGATCCACACTCAGATATAAAACCAGAATGACAAAAAAACTACAAACATCAAGGGATACCAACCCCCACAGGAAGTATTTCAGATTGCATATATACATCAGCACTTACACTCAAAGAATATGCAAAGATTGTACTAACAACTTTTTCCAGTAAAATGCAGCTTGAGAATGTGCTAATGTGTGTTTTGTTTTTTTTTTTCTCTTCCTGCTATACTGTGTTACAAAACATTGACTCTGTGTTGCCCTTATCTCCTAAGTGCATGCACAGGTGTTAAGTCAAAGCCTGTCTCAACAGTCTCCGATTGTGATAAAAAGGGACACTGCATGGATGATTATACTGGTCTCACAGTATGCTGGTATTGATAAAAAAAAAAAACAGAAGCAAAGGACACAGACTCCAAGTGCCTCACAGAAGCAAGCTAAAGACAAAAACACTTCTAGCTTAAAAATAGGCAAAGAGTGTCCTATGTTTGACAATATATTTAACAAATTTGTACTTCACAAATTCTTAGATGTACACATATTATTTGAGGGAAAAAAAACCCCACAAACAGCCAACAACAACAACAAATCAACCCAGAGAAAACCTGTATTTCTGGCTTGCTTTTAATGAAGGAGAAAAATATATGTTTTCAACAACACTTCAGCAACAATAACAAGTTCTTTTGCTGTTTGGTTTCTACTGTTAATGACAAGTACTACAGCCTATTTCTAACTACAAAAATAGAGTAACAAAAAAGTTAGCAATAAAATTTTATAATTTCACTAATACGATTAGGTTATTAAAAAATTTGCTACCCTTCTATATTGCAGATTGTAGGGAATTTGTGACACACTGCAATTTTTAAATGCAACAGCAGATGCTCTCAGTTGGACAGCACACAAGGAAGGATGGGTTCTGCAGTTTGCTATTTTAGAGGGCTACTGACTTTTAGCAGAAGCTAGCTGCATTGATGATGTAAGTCTATTTGTGTGTATAGCATTCACTGTTACTGCTGAATATTTACTTTTTAAAGAAGAGACTGCAAATGGGAAGTTTACATCAAACACCACAGGACTCATTACCTGTGACTTTTTACCTTTTGCTACAGTAACATTTTTGGTCACATAAGTGAATTTCCATTCTTATTTGAAAAGAAAGTTGTACTCATTGCTTTTCGTAGCCACAATTTTTCCTATATGTGTTTTATCCACACTTACTGTGAAGAAGTGACAAAAATATCTTATCAAATATCTATTTAATTACTGTACAACTGTTCTATTGGAAGGACAGTACACATAGACACATATTTGCTCTGAAAAATTAAAGGTTATGCTGTGTACACTTTAATTCATAGCAAGTGCACACAATCCTTGTAATGTGGCCCGCATTGTACAAACCCTCAGGATTGCATTTCACAGCACTTCACATTGCAAATATGAATATGCTTAAGTAGAACAGCACACAAAGTGTTCTAAGAACAAGTGGGCAAAGAAGACATTGCCAAAGCAGTCAAACACCAGGCCCAGTTGAACACGATACGTGATCCAATGCTGATCTGTTGTGGAGGGCCAATCAGTCCTACTACAGTGTCAGAAGAGAAATCTGTTTCGCCTTGACAGCATCTTGACATCCATCTATCCATCCACTGCTATCTCCAGAAAGACGCCAGCCGTCGTTTCCCTGCTGCGTGCCCTGTGAGAGACCCTGACTAACTTGGCAAGGCGCAGTCCAGGTCTCCAGAGGTGCCTCGGGACCACGGGGCCCGGGTACCCCCCGGCCGTGCGTCTGTCGCGCGAGGCGCGAAGGTGCCCGGCCGAGACTCGCCGCCACCCCTCGCCACACAGGCGGAAGCGCACGGGGTGAGCAGCCGCCCGCCGTCACGCACCGCCCCCCGGCCCGGCCCCCGCAGCCAGCTCCGGGCCGGCCTCCGCGCCAGCCGTCGCAAGGGCGCCAGGAGCACCCGCCGCCCGACGCTCGGCCGCTCCCCAGAGATTTAGCTCTAAACACAAACGGCGAACAAGTTCTCAGACAGGGCGTTAAAAACGGCTGCCGGACGCCTGGCCTCCCGCGGGGCGCCGAGACCACCCCGACGTAGGGGCAACGGCGCCTCACAGACATTCCCACGGAGCCGCAGGCCCCAGCCGCCCCGGTCCCGGCCGCCCCAGACCCAGCCGCCGCCGCCCCAGGCCCCGGCCGCGTACCCGCCAAGTAGTTGGTCCACTTGTACAGGACCCCCTCCATCGCTCAGAGCCCGAAACGGGGCCGCATCCTCCTGCTCCGCCGCGGGGAAAGGGCAGCCGCCGCCGCGGGGATGGGCGCTCACCTCCCGTCCCCGCCGCTACTGCTCCCTGCGCGAGCGGAGGCGGAGCTGGAGCCTCTTAGCTCAGGCGCGGCAGCCCCGCGGTGGCCCCGGCGGCGCCACCCGCCCCGCGGGGCGCTCCGCATCTCCCATGCGCGCCGAACCGCGCTCCCCGACCCCACTTCGTGGTCGTTTCCTGACGTCCCTTTCACTTCCTGAGCGGAGGGGGCCGGACCGAAGAACTGCCCGCCCCGCCACTGCCTGGACTGGGCCCGTGCCCGCGGCTCAGGAGATTGGGGCAGCGACGCAGCGCAGGCTCGGCCCCCCTGCCCCTCGGCCCAGGGTGGTCAGTGCCACGCCGGCGGAATCCGCGAAGCGACATGGTCTGCGGGCTGACTCTGCTGCTGCTGGCTCTCCTGGCGGCCCCAGCGCAGGCCGAAGGCGGCGCGGCGGCGGCGGAGGTTAAAATAGAGGTGCTGCACCTCCCCGAGACGTGCAGCCCGAAGAGCAAAAAGGGGGATCTGCTGAACGCACACTACGACGGTTTCTTGGCCAGCGATGGATCAAAATTTTACTGCAGGTGGGCCCCAGGGCACCGGGTAGGGTGGAAGGGAAGGTAGGCCCTAGACCGGGGATGTACGTGGCAGAGCCTGCCCGCCTCAAGAGCAGCGAATCCCGCTTACCTAGTGAGGGGACACACAGGGCCTGCTGTGTCTCTTCAGCCAGTTAAGCGGGACCTACTACTCTCCCAGCATGGACACAGCTTTATTTTTGCTCGGCAGAGTATTGAAGGATGTAGCCTAGGGTCAAGAGGGACCAGTGCTGGGATAAGTTGGAAACCAAAGTCAGGCTTGAGACTGGTGGCCATCGCCAGCAAAGAGGACCAACTGGGAGGGTCACTGAGAGCCTATAACCCATACTTTACATGGGAAACGCCTTTGGCAGGGCAAAAACACCCCCACAATGCTATTACATTTTCCGTGCAGAAATTCTCGGTTTTGGAGGATGAGCTCCTGGTAAGGACACAGACTTATTATTTTAGGCAGAAACTTTAGTACAGCATATACTTCTACAGCATTGGCATTGTGCAGGGCAGCAGCATTATGCTACTGGTTTGCAGTCTTTATGCCTCTTCCCTGCTGCTGCTTCCCTTCTCAATTTGTTCTGCCTTCCCCTTTACACCAGTCTTAGGCTTTTGCTTTTTCACTTTGTCCCATCTACTTATCTTCAGGCCCTTTCAGTGTGGTTTAGCTTGATTTGCACAGAAACTGTTGTGCAGAAGTTTTATTTTTACCATGCCTTGATTTTAATGGTGGTGCATCTTACTAGTGCAGAACTATGGATGAGAGTCTTTTCTACTTCAGGTACCTGGCTTATTCCTTACTCATATTTGGACAAATCTTACAGTGGTCTAGTGTATTACAAAATCTTGATTTGTTCCCCACACACTCCCCCCACCCCCCTGCCTTGTATCATTTATTTAAAAAAACTATAGAGGATAATTCTACATTTAACAGTACCAATTTAGTTGGGGGGTTTTTTTGCCTATTGGAGTTACTGATTTTGGCACATGCTGCGTTGCCTTCTGACTTTCAAGCTACATGCTGCTCAGTCACCATTCTGTGTAGCTCCTGTACTGGGGACACCTCATATGACGAGAAGCTCAGAAGCTGGCTCAAGTACTGAATATCTAAACTGAACAGAGCGGGTGGGTGAGCACACCGCACTGCAGCCAAGATTGCCAGGTTCCCCCCAACACACCCATGCATTCTCTGTCCAATCCTGTCCTACAGTGATGTGAACTCCTGAAGGCATTTTTGCTTTCTAGCAGTGAATTGTTCCCAGTGCTCTTCTCGCAGGCTTTCTGCAGTAATACCTTGTATCTGGCCTGCAGCGTATATGATCAGGAAGATAAGATGGTTTTGTAATAAATTAGGGGTTTTTACTTGATTTTTTGATTTCAAAAGGGGGTTGCCTTTTACACATCTCAAGATTTGGCATTAAATAAATTATAAATGTAGCAGAAAAAATGTTAATACTTTATATTCCTGCACTCTAAACATTTAACATTATTTTTATATTAAAAAATAGAATACTAAATTCCTTGTTATTCACTCACAATTCTTTTTAATAGTCGGACGCAAAATGAAGGCCATCCAAAATGGTTCGTTCTGGGTGTTGGACAAGTCATAAAAGGGTTAGATATTGCTATGATGAATATGTGTCCTGGAGAAAAACGGAAAGTGATCATTCCTCCATCGTTAGCATATGGAGAGCAAGGATACGGTAAAATGAAGTTTTAATACTATATTTTGTCTTTCCTTTGTTTTATCCTTTCAAACATACAGTAGTGTGAAGAATTGGTCCTCTCTTATTTTGGGAGGCACTGAAGGTGATGACTGCAGCCATGCAGCCTAATCCTGATCATTCCTGTGCAGTTTAAGTAGTCCAACTCTTGCCATAATACAAAAAATGGACAGCGAAAGATCTTTGTGATACATATCAGCATTTTTGTCTTATTCTACTATATTCTGTTTATGTTTTATTTCTGTTATTTACCTCTTACCTGCTTAGCCGGAGTTAATCCAAGTAGAAATCATTTGTTCTAAATACTGCTTACATTCTGGATAGGTAATGGACCTATAACCACAGAATGGTAGGGGTTCAAAGGGACCTCTGGAGATAATCTAGTCCAACCCACTCCTGGCTAAAGCAGGGTTACCTGGATCAGGTTGCACATGATCATGTCCAGGTGGTTTCTGAATATCTCCAGAGAAGGAGACTCCACAACCTCTCTGGGCCACCTGTTCCAGTGTTCCATCACCCTCACAGTAAAGAAGTTTTTCATATTACATAATAATTGCATTAGTACAATGCATGAAATTTGATTTTATTACGTTTAAGTGGGCAGTCTACTTTAATGAAATATTCCAGTCAGAGTTTTATGCAGTGTTTCAGTACTTTTAATTGTTGATAACTTAAAATCATCTCTGACTTGCATGTAGTAGTTTCTGCGAAAAGGTAGCTTCCTGATCTGTGGTTGATTGGTAGTGATATTGTGATATTCCATGCACCAGTTTTGTCTTTTATACAATTCCATTGTAGCCAGTGGAGTTTACTAGGAATAAATTTTTGCCTTAAGCATAATGTTTAATAAGTAAGCCTCATAACAACAAGGAGAAACACTGACAGAAGTAAAAGCTTGTTCTTTAATGCTAGCTTTAACTATTCTAGGTAGCACTTCAAGAAAGTATTCTTTTCCTACAGCATACCTGTCCTTTGTCTCAGTGTACTCCTGCATGCTGGAGAAGATGCCTGCTTAATCTTGAACTAGAAAAGATGCATGTGGCTTTCTAAATCTTTACATGTATTTCCTGTGTTGGTATGTATATTTGCAAACTACTGGCACTGAATTCTAGTATTATATCTTTCTGTTGTAAGTAGTAAGTATATAAACCATGATTTATATTCAGATATATTTAAAACTTACACATTTTTAAAGCTTGTAAATTAAAATCTTTTGAACTCTGAAACCTGTCATTTTTACTATGGATATTTTAGATAAGCACTGTAATAGGTTTTCTTTGTTCATAGACAAGAAGATTCTTTAGTTTTTCTTCAGTTCATGAAGGACAGGCACAAGCTCAGGATTCTGACTAAATTTTAAATTTACAATGTCATGCTCACTGGCTTTGGATATGAATAGAAGCAGCTCGCATGTTTACATTTTAATTTGCATGATTTCTTAATGCTTTTTTGGCCTTCAGACCTCATTAGTTTGTTACTGTACCTCTTCAGTTCCTTGGGTTTTTTTCTGACAGATTCTTGATACAATGACCTGTGCTGACAAAGGAACAATAAAAGTGTAACATGGTTTTTTTCTTCAGTGACAAGACAGAATATTCCAGTAGTTCTTTGTTTTGGGTATTTTTTGTGAATCAGAAGACATACATCTCATTGGAGAGAAGCAATAAAATGTACATTTTAAACACTATTTTCATAAAGTCCCTTAACCATAGGTATAATTCATAATATGTTGTTAAAACTGATACTGCTTTCTTGTTTCTTCGGACAGAAAATATATATAAGCAGTGGTCTATTACTGTAATCTTCTAAATCAGATTGCAGATATTTAATAAAGGCATACTTACTAGAATCAGTTTCTTAATAAGCCCCATGGTATAACAGTATATAGGAGTGAGAACTTTAGAAATACTTCTTTTTCATGATAACACAAACACTACTTTTAATTTTTTAAAAGTACCTAAGCAATATAATTTTGTTTCAGGGAAGTATATTGTTTGCAAATCTCCCTCAAAATCATTTATCTAACACAATCTGAACAAGCATATTGTCTAGCTGTATAATATTTCAATTCAAAGTTTAATCTGAGTATTAATAGAGCATTTTGTAATAAAAAATTGAGACCTTTTACATGTGAGTTTATCATATGTATGATCTCTGACCAGTGTCTGATTTCTGAAATGCCTTTTTTTTTTTTTCTTTTACTCATAGCACAGGGCAAGATTCCACCCAATGCAACATTGATCTTTGAGATTGAACTTTATGCAGTAAATAAGGGACCTCGCAGTGTTGAAGCATTTAATCAAATAGACAAGGACAGTGACAAGAAACTCTCTCAACTTGAGGTAATAGGATGTGAATAATTTGGAATAAATGATTAATTATACTATAGGTATAGTTGCATCAGTTTCTTTACATGAGCTGTCACTGCTGTAGATCACAGTGCAAAGTTTCTGTATGCTTACAGAGCCTGCACTGTTGAAGCTTGCTTTGATTAATACATTAGTATGCCTCAGACTTGTTGAGAAACTTTAGCTATGACTGCACTGGAGTCACAGTAACTTATGTATATACCCCAAGTGTCCTTGAAGATAATTGTCGAGTACTGATGTAAAAGCCATTGTGGTTGGACTATTTTTTCTTTTCTTCTAGATAAGTCAGTATTTGAAAGAAGAATTTGCAAGAGATGGCAAAAAACGTCATCCCTCAGTCCATGATGAAATCTTAGCTGATATATTTAAGAAGAATGACCATGACGGAGACGGATTCATATCAGCAAAGGAGTACAATGTCTACCAGCATGATGAACTCTAAGTACTTAAAAATTCTTTGTCTGTTTTCTGGACACTGAATTTTAAATAATAATACTTTGTCACAGAACTTTTTGTATTTTTTTTATAGTGGCATCTTTTTATATCTCTTAAGGTGACTGTAAAAACCTTATTTTTAACATTTAACTAATAAAGTATGTTTGATATTTCAAAAGAAAGAAATAATACCAGAAAACACCGTGATCTGTTATTAGTTGTTATTGTGTCATGCCGTAATCTAAAGTATTGCTCAGTAGTCTTTCTCATTGTGTAAAATACTGATGAAAATAATTGTAGCTCTCCTATCAAGCATACAAAAAAGGCTCCAGTAGCTGTTGACATAGTTCAAACATAAGTGGTAAATACTCCTCAATACCCTGTAAAATAAAAGGGGGAAACAGAATCCCAGGAAGGTAACTGTTAACTCCCTGCAGACTCCTAGACTGACTTGGAAGCATTTCTGTTTGGAGCAAATTTAACTATAAAAGTCCTTAAACTAATTGAACACTGTCTAAGGAATGTGAACATAAAACCATAAATGTTTTTAAAGTGATTTAAAATAATCTCTTTGTAATATTAACATGCATAATTTGGTGTTTGTGAATAAGCATTATTTTAAGTGGTTTTAGAAACTTTGACTTGGTAAAATTATTAAGTTAGCCCGTTTATTCAGCAACACCACATTAAAAGTCTACACTTACCATGATTTACTTGGATGAGGTAGAAGATGATGGGAGTATATAAACATAAGTAAGTATTTGGGCATCATTCTGTTTTCCCTCACTTTGGAAAAATGCAAAGAAGCATCAATAGTTCACAGACAGTACTGCTTATACAGTTGTCATCATAGTACTTGTATAACATACTTTTCTCATGGGAAAATCAATGTCTGTTTTTCTTTTCAACATGTAATAATCAGATCTACACAGTGAAAGTGTCAGCACAAGTAAAAAAGCTTCCATACCTGACTTATCCTTAAAATAATTCTGAAAGGGTTTTAGTTTTCCCAGTTTATAATAGCATGGGGAGAGCTTCAACAGTATACTACAGCACTCCCAGTCTCTGGGATGCAATTCTGTAGTGCCCTCTGGTGTATAAATTCTCAACAACACAGACTTCATTATCTGTGGTGGACATCTACTGGCTAATGACCTCCACCCCCAAAGTCTTGTTGGAAGGATGTAGTTTATTTGCATAAGCTTCCAAAACATTTCCTACTAAGCAATTTTTTCCAAACACATAGAAGGAAGTAAAGAGCAGCTGTGACCTATGATCCAAATGCAGAAGGTGGACCGGCTGGTAATTTTTAGTAATCTAAACAAACAGTTGACTTGTGGTAATGGTGTTCTAATATGAAATGTCTATCCCTAGCTTTAGATGTTCCTTTTTGTAAATGAAACATTAGACTGAGCTAAGTTTTAACATGTTTTTTAATCTGATACTTCAATTAAGCATTCATGAGAACACTAAATTATTTACAGCTATTCTCATTTTACCATCACATGCCATTGTGGGTAAAGGCAACTTTTTTGCGTTTAACAAGTTTATGTAAACATTTTAAAGTAAGTTCTAGCATATATTTTGACATTATGAAAATACAGATTAAAAATACATTTTTCTTTATCATTATAATGAAAAGAGAAGATTCTAGAAAGAAGAAAAGCAATGCCAGGGAATGCACAAGGGCATTTTCAAGTAAAAGGTCATTGACTGTGAAGCAACTAATTTGAAGATAACAGTGAAATAAAATTATATGCACTTTCACTATTTTGCATTTCAACAATTTGAGTCATATTTACTAATTCTGAATAGTTTGTGGCACAGTTATGCCCGTGTCTGCAACCACAGGCACTTACCTAGCTCAGTTACTTTACTCTCTTATGCCAGAGGTCAAAACACGGCACAGCATGCAGTCGTACATACTTTTGTCCATTAAAAGAGCACTCTAGGCATCCATAAACTGTCTCCCTTTTAGAACTTCCCATTCCACAAAGGACACAGGGACCTTTGGGGATGTGGTTATTAAGTAAATTAATTCGGATATGGGACCCTTCTCTGAGATAGCTTGTAGAGAGTTCAGTCATGCTTGCAGCTTTTTCATAGTAGTCTGTAAAAAAGTCCTCTAAGTAAGCATCAGAGTTAGCAATGGTATCCACTACTCTTTTATCTGGAAAAGAAAGCACACACACACACACAAAGAAGAAGCGATGATCTGTCATTATATTATGAACTGTTTACAAAACAATACATCAATCTAATTATGAAGACAACCACCGACCCATGAAACCATTCTAAGCATACCATGTTATAGATTACTTCCCACCAAAAGTCCTGTATGATGAAAATACTTTAATTTCAGAAAAGGCACTGAAAAAAGTCAGGGGTTTTTTTGTATGTGACCTATATAATTATACCTTTAGAAATACAACTAAAAGATAGGCATGAGGTGAGCTTTCAAAAAATCAGTGCCAACTCAAATCACAGCTGCGTACTTTCCTGTTTAACCATTTCTATTTTTGCATTTCTATTTTCTAAAAATTGTAAATTTACCTTTTTTTTTTCCCCTAGTATTTACAAAAATAAACAAACCAACCAACCAACAAGAAACCAGTGAAAAAAACAATACTTAAAAGGTTTAGAAAATATGGAGGATTTCATATTGACCTGTTAGCAAATTGCTGGTGTCTAAACACCTCAGGAAAAAGCCAGTTCTGGAACTACCTACCTTTTTCCCCTCTCTTCAGGGACAGTTTAGACTAGACAGTGAACTTTTGGGCAGCTACAGCTACATGACATGTATCATGCCTACTGAAGATCTGTTGCCTTAGTGTAGACTGGAGCAACATTGAAATCTTGGTCCATAAAAGCCCCCTGATCAAGACCAGCATACAATGGAGCAAGGACACCTATGAAGGGCAGCCTTTAGGAGGACATATTTACTGCCTGCTCAACATTTTATCTTCACACTCAGATTTGCAGATTTTCAAAATACTTAGACCAAGAAGTGTTTTAAACAGAATCTTGTTCCGAAGAAAATACAGCTGCATCCAGTGACAGTTTTGTTGGATGTTGTGTTCATATCAGAATGATAAAAAAGAACTAGGATGGTATCTTGCCCATGTCCTTGGCATGTGAACATATAGGCTAAAAAGTACATTCAAATATTTAAGTTAATATTGTTTGATATTTAAAGAGTTTGACCTGAAATATTTATACATTATAACTAGTATTGCATAGCGCTAGCTATAAATGGCAAGCATATGAAATAGGCTTAATGTTAACTGGTTTGTTGGTATAATTACTCCATACCAATTTATCATCGACCATAAATTTTTTCATTTTAAGATCTTCAGAGTTTTAATAAAAACAGCCATAAATTTGTTATTTGTGAAAAAGTCAGGTTCCCAAACACAAATTTTAATACCTTTACAATCATTTTAATGCACAAGAAATTAAGAGGTACATTTTCTGTCAACGTTTTCTTCTTTAAATGTTCATCTTGCACACAAATTAAAGAAACAAAATTACACTCTTCATGCACTAGGACATTTGGATATAAATATCAAAAGTCATACTTCGATGAAACATATTACTCTTTAACCTCCTTAATTTGGTCAGTGAAGATGATCCAGATTTCTCTTTTTCAAATCCTCCTTTTGAAATTGGGGTCACACAGAGTTCTGTAAAAACAAAGTTTTTAGAAGAATGAAAGCAATAATTGCACAACAGAGTTTAGTATGCTTTCTAATCTATAAAGTTAACAATGCTGAAATTCAGCTTTGCTACTGTTTTTAATGGCTAGCACCACTTCTTAATACAAGTCTGCAGACAGTAATAGCCCATAGAATACATAGAATAAGTGACACCGATTCAATAGGAATTTTAAAATGTTGGTAGCTTTCAACGTACATCAGCAGAGTCTGTTTGGGGTTTTACAGAATTTATGGCCTTATTAAGGGACTTAGTCAATATTGTATAAATGGAAGTCCCACTTCTGAAGGAGAAACAAGCAAGACTGTGAGTTTTGTGGTCATCTCTTCCAACACCAAATCAACTACTAAAACTTTCCTTTTCTCAATAAAAATAAGTAACTTGAAGGAAAACCTTTAAAGTGAAATATAAAACTTCTGCCCCCTCCCCTCCTTGTTCTGGTAATTGATTAAGCTTTCTTTGAGAATCATCTTTAGATCATTTTTGAGAATCATCTTTAATTATGCAAATATCAGCTTCATTGATTATTTCACGGATAATGACTTTAGCAAAAACATTGTATGTGTACTATCATTGCATAAAGGTAAAATAATAATAAAATTAAAACACTTCCAAAATTTAAAGTAATGTTGAACATTATGGAAAGGAATACAAAGAACTACCATACTGTATTATCTCTTTTAATCCAGCAATTATGCCTGGTTTGGAGTAGATTTAATTTTTTACAGAAAGGTAAAGATACAAGTCAGTAAAAAGGTGCTTTACAATGCAGAGTTCCTATCACAGAAGTTTTATGCTGTGTATGCCAAAAGGTACAGAGCTATTTGCAATTTCTGAAGTATAGTGCTGTACAGATCTGTAGAGACAGAGATTACTTCCCTAAGAGGTCTTTACCTTGGCATTTACAAAAAGTCACAATGTTACAGAGAGTCAAGCAATTCCTCAAACAGCTGAGTCACTCCCACAGAGATTCCTGTATTTAAGTACATGTGAATCTAGTGGTTAAAACTTGTAACATTAGTTGGTAAGGAGTTTTGCATTTGATACTATCAAGTATTAGATCAAATCCTAAAATTGACTTTCTGGTTTACTGCAAACAACATTGGTAACATTGATAATGTTACAGGCTACACTTTAATTAGTGCAAATAATGTAAATACATAAGCACTACCCTTTCCCCCAAAGAAAAAAAACTTGCAGAAGCTATGCTTTTTTTTTTTTTTTTAATAAGTTTTCAGTAACTGTGATTATTTCTTCCTAAATATCTTCAGACATCCCTATGTGGTAATGATATATCAGACTGAAATTAAATGCCCATGTTAGCTTAGTTTTGAAATTCTGCACACTTTCTTCATTCAAGTCTTTTTACTTGACTGTTTTATGTAAAACTGATCAGATAGTCTCATAAGCCTGTTCTTTACAGGCTAGAAATTGAAGGAAGTGATTTTTTTTTTTTTGTTCCATGCAACTGTGGGATTTAAATAAAATTACAAAATGATACTTAACTTATAAAAAATGTTTCCCTGACACACTTTTCTAGTACCTGCCTTGTTTATATTTTCAAGAATTGATTCCCTTAGAAAGCTGAAGTACTTATGTTCATAAAATGGAGATACAGCATTGAATGGTATCAGGGATCATGTATATCAAGATGAAGGGAATTTTTAAATACTCAGACCGTTATAAATAATAGCAGTAATGACAATAATGCACATCACTTACCAAAATTACCATCCAAATGAATATAAAGTTCAAATACACTAAAAGCAATAGTTGTATGCGCAGGAAATACAATGGCTTTGTCCCGCCCTTTATAATTCTGATCTTCGATAATATGAAACTATAATTCAGAAAAGCATCAAAAGAAAAAAAGTTACATATGAAATGAAAAAGCAAATAAAATAACAACTCTATATACTGAGAATTATAATGTCAGGAGGAAGTTTTGAAATTGAAGATCAAATTTCACAAGTAAAGAATTTTATATTAACAATGTTGCATTTTAATAAAGTTTGATACAGAGCTAGTAAATTAACTTTGCTCACTCGTTGAAAATTACCTAAATGATTTATAAATACTAGTAATGGGCAATTATTCAAAAACACTGAAGAGAGAAAGGGAGAGGGGGGAAGAACATAAGACAAGGAGTAAAATGCCAACCCTTGAAATAATAGCAGCCTGAAGTTCCAATGTGTTATAGAAGATAAATATATTCATGAAAGATAGGTTATATGTTTATTGGAGACTTGAATTAAGAAGCAGTAAATTCCACATTTTCATTCAGGCTTCAGCTAAAGCTATGGCTCATGGTCTAGCTATCCTTTCATACATTTCCCATCCCTCAGTCAAACAAGCAATACTAACAAAAGACCAACTTTTATTCCAATTTACATCAGTGCAGTAATATTGATTTACTTCAGTAAAAATGCAATTAAATCCAACCATAACATTTATAAAAATGAGCTTTTTATGTTTGTTCATTTATGCTACAGAACTCTGTCAAACATATTTACCCTCATTGTCTCTCCACGCATTCCAGTATGGACAGTTAAGGAGCACTGTCTTGTAGTTCTAATACTTTCCATGACCACGCACAAAATTTCCATCCTACTTTTTCTTGATTGATGGACTAGGCAATGATCAAAGTTTATTTTTCTAAAATCAAGGAGGAGGCAGGAAGGAAATTCAGAGATTACTAGCAATTTACAAAGCACCTAATAGATTTAGTAATGTCAAATAAATAAATAAATCACCATAACTTCTGTCTCACAGGGGTAAACCAACTGACTGGGGAGATCTCTAGGTATTTAATATTGATTTTCAGTGTTTGGGAACAGAAGCACTAAAAACTTCAAAGCAAGCCAGTAATGTACAAATGCTAGAGAGACTATGTAGAACCTCCTGGAAAATTCAAAGTCTGTCCATTTGACCCTGTTCTTAGTGACAGTAAGGAACTGCCAACACACCCTAATTAATATATATATTTTTAAGTGACAGAATTAATATCAGTCAGTAAGAATTTATGAAAAATAGATAGAAAAATCAATAGCTGTAATGATCTACCTTTGGCCTTCTATAATCCTTAGGATGATGGAAAAGTTTTGCTTAGAAGCCTAAATGATGCCTATACAAGCTGGTATACACTTAATGGATAAAAATGGGCTAACTGATACCTGCCAACTATAACTGAAAAAAAAACTATGTCAGTTGTAAATGATCACAAAACAAGTGTTTGTAGGATAATTCCTACAGGCATTGGCTCCTAGCCTGTAATATTGTATATTTCTATCAAGAGACTAGGACACCCTACCTCATCCCCAATTATTAATGATAATGTTTGAAGGTAACAAATAAACTGGGAAAAAGTAGGTACAGATTAACAGAGGTTATGGACACAAAATGATATGCACTGCTTGGTAAATAACTACAAGGAAACAATACATATTTGAAAATACCAAATATCACATCCCACATAATAAATAATTTACTGGGATGCAACACTAGGATTCACTAGGATGACATTGTGGCCAAGGGATAATCTTTGAAATATAAAATAGAGAATTACACCTAGAATTAGCCCACCATGTCTCTATGTTTTTGGCATTTGTGTCAGCACTACAGGAATACCAAGTCCAGTTTCAGTGTCAACAACTCAACAAGGATGTTGAAAAAATGGGGACTGCATTTCATAACCACAGAAGGTTATGAAAAATTCAAGTAGATATATCTACTTTGCTTTTCAAATAAAAGACTGTGTAAGAACATCATAAAACCTTCAAGTACCTGCAATGACAATAAGACATATGGTGTTCTAGTTCATCACACACAAAGAAATCCTGTTTCTGAAACCTGAAGTTGGGTAATGTCATTTGAATTAAATTTCAATTTTTCTATAGTGTGAAATAACACAGGTAAGACATTGGATGGACTATTCCTCTCTGGTTTTCTTTCTCTTTTTTTTTTTTTTTTTTTTTCCTTCTGAAAGATGCGCTGCAATTCAAACAAGAATTAATTCAGAAAAATTCTACAGTCTGTGTTATACAGAAGGTCATGTGTCTAATCCCAGAGATCTAACATGAGACTCTTGGAAAATAGCAAAATATTTGGCTAAAAATAATCAAAACTTAACCATTTCAGAGGTTCAATCTAACAGCATGAAATACTGTTATGGAACCAGAAAACAAAATATATAGTATAACCTTGTAGTGAGTTCTTTAAGTAACGTTGGTACTTCAACTTCATGTTTGGTCACTATGCCAAACGAAGCTTTAAAGGCAACAGAATCTGATCCAGCAACATCAAAACCAACATCATTCATTATCTGATTTCCTCTTCTACCATTAAGTGAAACATCTGATTTGTCTTCATAGTTCAGCAACTGGTAAGATGAGACACCTGAGTAAAAGAAGATAACTGTTATGTGACGAAACGTCTGAATGCAGTTTTATTTTAACACAACGCTTTACATTTGTAACAAGATATTTTAATTATATTAACTTTTAGTAGAATAAATATATAAAGAGAATAAATGATTCTGTTTCTATTGTGCTTAACCATTTCAATGTGACATTCAGAGCTACACTGAGCATATTTCTCAGTGTTACTGCTAGTGACTAATGGAAAGAGAATGCATAGGGGTCTGAGGAATTTCTGTGCCTCTCTGACAGAGTTGTGCCCAGGTTTGTGTATGTGATATATCCTGGGCATAAAATGGTGATTAGGGCTATTTCTGTATTTTTGTATTTTAACTTTTAAGTATGCTGTTGGTGCTTGTATAAATTAGGCATGCAATGTGTTCTGAGTTTAATGACACAGGCTCTGAAACAAAAAACGACTTGGTGGAAGCCACATGGAATATTAAAATTAAGAACAAAAACCCCACAACTTCTATGTGTGTAGAATAATATTAGTGAATTCTGAATTTTGTCCAGATACAACACAACTGAACCTAACATTTCTTAATTTTTGCAATACATGAATGAGACATAGATGTGTCAGGAAAACAACAGGTTAAATTCTGACTTAAAGCTTGCATAAATTTATTGTACAATGAAAGGAAAAGTGCCAAAGCATTTTTATAATGCTATATTTAAAACCTTAAATACATTTCCATTATACTAACAGAAAAATACTAGAATACATTGGTTGCCCAATTAAAAAGTATAGAGCTGGTAGAACACAGGGTTCAAGCATCCAAATACATTTGAGAATCTGGAGTTACTCTTTTGATATGTCCTTTTGAGCTTTGAGGCTAAAGCGACATTATAAAGTCACCTAGCATGAATCTTATTTGTCCTTGCTTTTAACAAAAATAAGTCCAGGTTTTTTTCATAATGCTAAAAAATTGCAAATGCTTGTATTTGTCACATAAAAAAGGAATTTATATTACAAAGTTCTCTGCTTACATTAAAGAACAATACCTTCTGCACATGACATCCAGCTTTTACAGAAAAGACTATTAAAGTTTTGTGAGACACTTTAATGGGATTTTGTAGCCTTTTTCTCACTTTTTAATGAGTGTGTTTTGTTTTGTTTGTTTGGGGTTCTTTTGTTTGTTTTGGTTTTGGTTTTGGTTTTTTTGTCATTCTGGACAAGACAGATGACTGGTCCTGAATGTAAGGCAAGGAAGATTAGTAGGATGCCAATCTTTTTCATCATGCTTGTATCCCAGAATCACCCTTTTATGGGGTCAACCAATACTTCTGTTGTCTTGTGCTCATACTGATTATCTTAGTAGAGTTTTTAATTAATGCAATTGTTGTGCAGTTTATAATGTGATAAATGCTTTTAATTTTGTTAAAATGGACCTTTTTTTTTTTTCTCAAAAGAAAGCAAAACACTAAAACAGTTTTGAGAAAACACAGCAGGTGAATATGAATTACAGAGACTTCAAAGGAAAATACGGGTAAATGTAGGCACTATAGTTCAATTTTGCATCTTTTAATTCTCGTAGAATCCCCTCAAAACTTTCTGATATTGCATACCAAATGCAATTTAAACACAGTTAAGCTCTTTAAATACACAAAAAAAGATTACACATGTGGGGGAAAAAAAAAAAAAAAAAAAGGCATTTTAATTACTTCAGCCAGATAGCTGTTTATAAATGTCTCTGCCTTGTGAAGAGCCCAGTTCAATACCAGGAATTACTAGTATGGAGCAGCTGCAGAACTGAGGTCATTCTTACATATTTAAAAATGAATATACATAGAAAGGTGGACATTAAAAACAAATTGTAAGTAGCAATTAACTAACGTACATCAATACATTTATCAGAAACCTGTTGCAATTTGTCAAAAAACACAAGGCTTAACTGAATTTGTTTCATGTTAATTCAGAAAATATCAAGGCTAGTATAATTGACACTGCTTTTTACACTCTTTGCAGAAAGTGCTTTTTTTTACTTTCTCTACCAGTTTGACTTTTTTTTTTCCCTAGATGTCTATTACATGATATCTATTAAATGACTAAGCAAGAAAAAAAATATTACACATGTACTAAAGAGCCATCATACTACCTGCACAGCTTAAACTATGTCTACTGTCAGTCTTTACTAGAAAACATGCATTTTTCCATTCTGAAGAAAGATAGAATTCTTACCTGCAGAAATTTCTTTCTCCCCTTGAAGAATATCTTTTAATGTGAAAGGTGTTGAAGCAAATTTAGATTTTTTTGAAAGCAAGCATTTTCTTTTCTTAATCACAAGGCTCAGAGGTTGATATCTATCAGCTTCACTGAGACTGGGTACAGGAACTAGTCTTCCTCCATCACCAACCTGTTTAACAAAGTTTTTGGTTGCAGCAGCAAACATATTATGACATTAGCAAAGATAACTATAAAAAGCTCTGTATCAAGTGTAACTTCCAGGTGTCAAACCCATGTTCAATTTTTTTTTTTACAATATTCTTTCAAATAAATTAATATTTACAAAAAAAAAAAGTCTGTTGTTTTTAGATTGAGTTATATTTTGCTTGGAAGGAATCAACAGGATCTTAGCTACCCAGCTTCTACAGTGTATTGTTCAATACTTGTATCAAAGACCTTCAGTTAAGCCCTCTAGAGCTGTACGATGAATTATGGATTACCAGTGTAAACTGATAGGGAAATAGTTGCCTCTTCCTTAGCAGTTTAATGCCACTGTTTGAAAACAAAATTTACAATCTTTGAAGACAGTAACTTGTGTAACAATTAGTTTCCCATTAGGAGTTACTGATACATTACTGTTTATTGGGTCCTTGATGCAGCTAATTCTAGTGTTTTACCAACAAAGCAGCCCAGATGCCCAGGAGTCTGCCCGAATTACACCTTTGTGAAAGCTGGTAGGTCTGCTGAGTGGGTATTGCCTTTCAACTGTGGTTGCATAACCTACCTGGAAAGCTCAGCTAGGGAAAAAGGGCTGTGGAGGTCTTCAGAAACACCTGGACCAAAGCATAAGATTAGTGATGGCTGGTGCTGGAGGGAAACAGCCATGGGCTTTCGTTATATCTTCCTCTTCTACTATGGACTCAGATATCCATGACCCAAGGGCCAGCTTTGAAACAGGCCAGCTGCATGTTTTTGGCTCAGACTACCAAGAAATTTGCTATATTATGAGAATTATGAACAATAATAGAAGTAAAATTGCAGACACAAGTAAAATTATTGATACAAGATTAAGGATCAGCTCAAGGATCCAAGAGGGAAACCACCAATGTAGAAAGATAAAAAATTGTAAAGGGGAAAAAAGAGAGTCAGTAGACAGCACTGTGGAGGATCTGTGAGCAAGGCAGCAGCAGCCAACCCATCCTTGTGCAAATGATGAGTCAATTCTCTTGCAAGAGCAATGAGCATACAACTGCTAAACCTTCCAGCACATCTTCCAGACTCTTCTGGCAGTTACAGTAAGTAAAACTATGGACACAGACTTGTAAAGTTACATTTCTATCTGAATATTATCTCTGGTTGCCAGGTAAAAACTACTTGTTCGGCATTTTCTTTTTCTGAACGTAGTGTTCTCATGTAAAAGCATTTTAAGGATTTTTTTCATAATATGATCACTTAATTTAATATGTTTCAATTTATTCTTTCCAATACTTCCATACTATTTCAAAATGTTCAATGTATCAGGAAGTCAAATAAAAAGGCAAAAAGAGGAGTATATTACCTCAGCTACCTAAGATGAAAAGAAAGGCTGCTGGAGCTTTCTTCATATTCTAGAGGGTGCTGAGAAATCAAAGCTGGTTATATATAGACTTTGAACTGAAATCATGTGAAATGCTGCAATTCAGTGTGACTGTAATTCATATTGCACTGCAATAACAAAAAATCCTGTACATATTTACTCAATCAAAACACATTAACAGAACTGAAAAGGTTGTAAAGGGAAGGAAAAGCTAATGAATTTCTTAAATTGTAACTGCCTATCCAGTCTTGATTTGTATTTATCCTGTGTATGTCTTACAGCTGTTTGACAGTGTACTTTTTTTTTTCTACAGGTTTTTAAGCTCAGCTGGCACTGTTTATTCAACATGTAGTTGTATTTCTCTTGCTTAGTACGTGGTCATAAAGCACACTCAGTCTGATACTAGCACTGATTTTGATAACTATTACTTTCATTTTACATGTTTATGCCGTTCTCCTGTTACTCTAACATCCTATGATCCCCCTTAAATTCTGTAGCAGCTGTTTGTATCATCCTCATGCCACAGGTCAGAGAATGGGAGTGCAACTACTAGATGATCTCCAGAGGTCCCTTCCAACCCCCACCATTTTGTGATTCTGCAATTTTGTGCACCCAAGTGAAGAAACGTAACATATCTCCCCCACCCCTTCAGTACTAGGCACTTTTCCACATGGCACACAAGTGTACTTAGGACCTTTCAGCATATCTTCAGCCCCAGCACCCTCTCATTTCGGTGAACCAATAAATGAAAAACATGCTGTGCATACATTACGCCTGAGTCAACACCTGAATAAAAAAATCTTGTTTCACCAAGTTGTGAAGATGAAAATCCTTTCTCACATATGAGTTCAAGGCTACCCCTGAGGAATTCCAGGGCTGTAACCTTCTGTACTCTAGCACAGAGCAATAGAACAATAGTGACAAGACATCCCCTCTGCCTTTGCTACACAGGATCCCTCATAGAAATTAACAAAAGCACTTTTCTAGCCTTATTTTAGTCCAACTTTATGCAATGCTGGAACAAGGTCAGATCTGCACACTCAACATGACCCAGGCATCTTTTTAAAAAACAAATGAAAAAATATGACCAAAAGAACCACCCCCACAGAGTGCCTAAGATAGTCATCTATGATGACCTTTGTTCTTAGGTGAGCTCCCCTGAATCATATACAAACTTGGTGGTGGTGTCAGAGTCAGAATTTTTCCTCCATTTTCCCCATTTTCTCAGTCACGGGAACACATTTTGTGTTATCCCTTCTCTCTCTAATTATATACCCTCTGACTCTTCTGTGAGAAAATAATGGAGGATTGGCAAAGAGGATTGTGAACTTACTCAAGTGACTTGCAGCTGGGATGTCAAAAAACACATGTATTTAGCAACAATTAGTAAACTGTGGCTTAGCTTTGTGTGCTTGACAAGTAGAACATCTGTGTTTAGATAACACAGGTCTGTGAGTACTCAGAGGCACCTTATTGAACATGCTTGAGGTTCCTGCCTTGATGTAGGAAATATCTCAGCAGAGTAGAAAACTACACTTTGATATACACACAAAAGTAGCAGGTACAAAAGTTTGTTCACTCCCTAGCAAGGACTGAGGACTGCATCCCTGCCTGTGTGCCTCTTCCCAGGTGCTGCTGTGGAGTTGCCCCCATTTGTGAGGTAACAAGAATAAATTTACTCTTTGCATTTCAACCATGATTTTATGGTTGTTCCAGCATCCTGCCTGTTTTGGCTTACACACTTTGTAAATAAATACATTAATCAAGACTTACTGGCAGAAGCCTCATTTGCTGATGCATCTGCAAAGCAGGTTCATCTATAGTTGAAATGCAGAAAGAATTCTATGCAAGAAAAGCATGAAGTGATGTAAAGATATAATGCTCTACTTTTATGTTGGGTTTGGTTTTTTGGTCATTGTTTTTTTTAGTGGGGTTTTTTTGGTTGGTTGGTTGGGTTTTTTTTTGTTTTTTAATTTATTTTCCTGTCCATATAACTCTAGAAACTCTGCTTTCTCCTCCTAAATACCACTTTCTGTTGTGCTTCGATTTGACTTGTCCAACCCCTGCAGAATGAAAATGTCTGTAA
The DNA here is from genome assembly GCA_024605025.1 of Megaceryle maxima. Taxonomy (NCBI): domain Eukaryota; kingdom Metazoa; phylum Chordata; class Aves; order Coraciiformes; family Cerylidae; genus Megaceryle; species Megaceryle maxima. Next base: position 88,993 of record JANHGN010022738.1, on the reverse strand, counting down.
GTTTGCCTAGGACATCACAAGCCTCAACACGGGTAGCAGTTTCAAGGCAGCTTATTCAGCTCTGTCTTCTGCAGTTTCGTTGCTATATCTTCACCTGGAGTGAAGAGTAAATTTATTTCATATGCAAGACGACTTCTATTTCTTCAAAATGGGTCTTAGCCATGGAGTAGTAAAAGAGCAGGCAAGTATTAGAGCTATATATAGCTAAGAATGTTGATGCTTACAATTTTTCCTTACATCATCACAGAATCATAGAATCATTCTGGCTGGAAGAGACCTTCAAGATTATCAGAGTCCAACCATTTCCTAGCCCTATCAAAACCACTAAACCATGTCCTGGCTCTTAAACACCTCCAAAGATAGTGACGCCACCACCTCCTTGGGCAGGCTATTCCAATGCCTGACAACCCTTTCAGTGAAGCAATTCTTCTTAATATTCAGGCTGAACCTCCCCTGGTTCAACTTCAGGCCATTTCCTCTTGCTTGTCACCAGGGAGAACAGACCAACTCCTGCCTCACTACAACTTCCCTTCAGGTAGTTGTACAGAGCAATAAGGTCTCCCCTCAGCCTTCTTTTCTCAAGGCTAAACAGACCCAGATCATTCAGCCTTTCCTCATGAGACATGCTTCAAACCCTTTACTAGCTTAGTAGCCCACCTCTGTACCCTCTCCAGCACCTCAACACCCCCCTTGTAGAGAGGGGCCCAAAACTGGACACAGTATTCGAGGTGCGGTCTCACCAAAGCCAAGTACAGAGGAATGATCACCTCCCTGTTCCTGCTGACTATACTATTCCTGATCCAGGCCAGGATACTGTTGGCCTCCTTGGCCACCTGGGCACACTGCTAGCTCATGTTCAGTTGGCTGTCAATCAACACCCCCAGGTCCTTCTCTACCTGGCAGCTCTCCAGCCACTCCTCCCCAAGCCTGTAGCATTGCTGGGGGTTGTTGTGGCTAAAGTGCAGGACCTGCCATTTGGCCTTATTGAAACTCATGAAATTGTCCTTGGCCTAGCAATCCAGCCTATCTAGATCCCTCTGTAGGAGGGATCATGTTGATATGAACATGGAGATTATTTAATAGTAAAATCTAGAGGACAGTCTTGCTTTCTGCATAGCCTTTGAGGATGCAGAATGCTTTCTGTAATTATTAGGTAACTCCAAAATTATTTTTCTTTCATTATCAGATAGTTATCCTACATTATCGCTGCAGGAATTTTGGATACCTGTAAGACACCCCAAAGGGGTGTCTAAAGATGTATTTACAAGCTGACTAAGGGGCATGCAAGATAGAGGCATGTCCAAGGAACTGAAAATGTGGAATTATGTTACTGATTTCAATACAGAAATCTAGAATCATCTGCAGATGATTTTCATGTTTCTGTAATCTATGTGAATTGCTCTGACATTAATTTGTTTCTTGTTATAGTCAACCATATCATAAAATTAGTATGATTAACCAGCCAACTGAGGGGAGAAAATAAGTCTTATATGTAACTAACTGGATAAACTGTGTTGGTGTTTCACCTGAAAGGGTTAAATCTACATAACCAGTATTAAAATACGCTGGTAATTTGTTTAATACCTTCTTAGTGTACAAAAAGGTGCTGTCACTTGCCAGACCACCCAACTTAAGTGACTTTGAACTATACTACAATTACCTACAGATATATCCAAAAGACATGCAAGAATTTAACACCTAAAACCCAGCAAAATAAAATGTCACTGAAAAAATTGCTTGCTCAATTCTGTAACATTCCAGCAGATGGCACAAGTATTTCCCTAGAAAGCAAGGTTCTGTTGAATATAGATCCTGTTATTTTTCACAACAATAACAACTTATGGAGCCAGATATGGTCCTTACTACATATATGCTTTGGTTTTACTACCTAAATGGTTTTAACAGTACTTGACTTTTTTTTTTATTATTTTTTCTCCAAGGTGGTGCTTTCTAGAGATTCTGTTGTACAAGCAAAACCAGTGAGCTTAATACCATGACTTACATCACTTCAGAGCTCTGGAGTATGAAGACAGTACTACGGTCATGCTGAACTTCTGGTCTAGCAGCTTGCTGGGGTACTGGGGTCACTTAGCATAATGCTTGCAGTGATTGCTACTCAGAAAGCATTATGGTATTTAGAGACCACTGTGGGAATAAAAGTAAGATAAAGCAAGATTAAATTCAGCAGAGATACTTCAGTGCTGGATTTCTTTATTATATAGTTCAAGTGCAGTGAAAATTTTAAATCGCTTCACAAATTCTATTTTAATTATGTAGTATAGGGGAACAATTAAATTAGCTATCGCAATATTTTAATTTTGTGTAGACTTACTTTATTAAGCTCTCACTTTGGTAGAGCAGTAAAAAGATGTAGTCACTTCTTGTGTGTCTGAAACTTAATTGGTTCCTTATGGAAACCTCTCTGGGCAGCAGGATAAATAGACTGTAACAAAATTAGAGAACTGAGAAATTCAAGGAGGAAACTCATCTGAAACCTAGTCCTAAAATGTTTTACGTTCCCCACATTTTAAGTATGTTTTACATTTTATGAAGCCAGATCCTTTTGAATATTCCACTACTATCTGTAGTCTCAGGAGAAAATTTTAATAAGAAGCTTCTAGAGGTAAGTATTTAAATTGACTTCTATGTTTGAGACTATGTATGGGACTTCTGTGTGTAAACAGTTTCTTCATCAGAATGGATTAAAAAAAACAAAAAAAACAAACCAAAGATGCAGGAAACACTGTTGTCTTTTCCTATAAGATATCTACACCATGCCATTAGGGCTGTTCTGACACTTTTAACAGCCCATTTGGAATACAGGTACGCTCCTTCCTACATAATACTCCTCAGGTTTACAGCTCAAGTAAACTCTATTGGAACCACCTTTTACTCCCTGCCACAGAATAGACTGTGATAATGCATATTTATTGTCCATGCTACAGTACACATAAAAGATAGATCTCCTGATAGTAGGTGCTGTATTATAGCGTGACACTTGTACAACAATTAAAATATTAAAAGCTGCACTGTACTGTGTTACACTAATGAAAGGCTACAAGATATGGAGATCAACTGGCTTCTCTACTTTTGGTTGAGATCATCCCCCTTTCACCTTTTTAAGGGCAACATCTATTGACTTGATGAAAAGGGAATGTGTTGCACAGTTGTCTCCTCTGGGCCACTTCACTGCCTTCTCACTAGAGCCATGTGAATGATGAAAAGGAAACCCAAAAAGAGATTAAGGATCATACATTTCAGTGATAGTATTATATACTCCTCCACAGACTTACCTTTTAGGTTTCAGACCTTTGTTGACAGATGTGTAGACTACTTAATCTGCGTTTCATGTGTCCATCTTAAAATAATATATTATGTTACTATCACTGTCTGAAGTGTGTAAAATATCGCAGCTTTGCTTCTTTTTAATTGCCCTAATATTATTGGCAGTGTTTTTAATGGGCTGGTGGATGTGTTAGCTGTGAAGCATTTACTAACAAGAAATGCAAAATAATACTCCAGGGAGATATTTGCTGAAGTAATATGTCTGCACTTAAACTTACTAGCTATGAGAAGTGTCCACATCTTTTAGCCAAAAGAAGTGGACATTTGTTACATAAACATTATTGCATACAATGAAGCTACATTCATTATCTAGCACTATTAGCTTGGGAAGACAAATCTGTAAACAAACAAGTCAGTGCAACCTAAAGTAGGTTTAATGCTGCCTTTCCTTTGGACAATGCTGCCCAAATGGCTAAATCTTTTTTTCCAGCATCTGGGAGTGGGTGTGGCTGCGTTAGCGGAGAGCTCTGGGGACTTGCTTGTCCACCTGTATGAGGATACAGAACTGTAGCTGATGCTGCTGTGCCACTATATCTGCAGAAAAATTACAAAACAAAGGATTTGTCTACCATGATATAATGCATATTGTCCATGGTAATCTGTCTGATGGGCACTGATAAATTTATCTCTATACAATATTTATTTAAGTAGCAGACATACCTTGTTCCTTGTTTCTTCTCCTTATGTTTTAATTTGAACAGAAGGCTTGACATGTATTTATTTTTGGCTTTGCCACTAGCTGTTCTGTGATACTGGGCAATTAACCTCAGTCTATGAAACCTACTCTATGTGGCTTTAGCAATGTATCACTTTCTTGAGCAGGATACTGAGTATTTATAAACAAAATGAAGTTGGTGTTCGTAGGGCATGCATACAAGAATTTTGTATCCTCTTTTATAATTACCTCTCTGCTTATTCAGGCTGTTCCTTTTTCATGCTATACTTCACATGTATAGGTATAAGAAGATAGTTGAGCAGTTTCCAGATACTAAACATTTTAACAGGTGACATAAAAAAAATCTTGTCAACAAACATTAAAAGCAGGCTGACTAATTGTTGCACTAGGTTGGCAGATCAGGATTTAAGTGAAATCAGCTCTTGAGCTAGAACTGAAGAATGGGTATACCCTTGTGTTATATCACCTCAAATTATTTGGCTGCTAAATGTAATGCCAGGCCCTCAAAAATAACCTACTTAAACAGAAGTTTAAAACATAATCTACACCTTACATTTTATCAGTTAAAAAAAAATAACTCAATGTCCTTACCAGAACTTGTGGTCCACTTGCAGCCCAACACATATAACCTATTGCAAATGTGTAATTAAACTTTTTCTCTACCGATTTGTCAAAACACCTGCTCAAGAAAGCTGGGGTAGCTGTGAAATTTGAGCTGAAGGAAATACAGACAGAGAATTCATCAATGAGAAAAGTGTCTATATACTTGATTTTACTTTGGAACTTTTCAATTTTATTACAAATCTAATCTAATGTAATCTAATCACAGGTAAAAAAGTCTTCACACCAAATTTATGTCTGTTAAGACGCATATATGCACACTTCATTAACTTGTTCTAAATTCTTTTTGAATTTACTGTTATTACTACACACTTGGGATATAGATATGGGATATACAATCTAGTTTGTCTCTTAGCTACTCTGCCTAATAGTCACTTCTTAGACAAAGCTTTCAGAAAGAAAAATTACAGTCCAAATATAAGACATTTTATTTACTGGCCTTGAGCAAAATTAGACTCACCACTCAAGACATAATAAACTATGGAGTACCTCCTCAGTTAGTCCACAGTACCTCATTAGTTTTGAATGATACTCCATCTTAGTTTCTCTTAATCTGATTTAGTAATGATTGCTTACTGGAAAAATAATTTTGCATATTCAGGTGCAGGAACAGTCAATATTGCATACATATGTTTTTTAACATTTAGAGCAACTTAAATATTTAATAGGCTAATAAGCATTTGGAGAACCATGTGGTCTGCTACATTGGCTGGGAAAAAAAAAAGCTGTGGATCATCACATCAGAACAGATTTTTGTACTGGCAGTGAAACTTGGAACAGCTTTCTGTGGGCAACTCCTTTAGCTGAGTCAGGATGAAATCTTGTCAATAGCTTCCCACACTGTCTCACTTCACACCACGGCACCTACATGTTTGTGGCTAAGAAGCAGTATATATGTCTCTTGGTTAGATGAAATTTAAATATAAGATTTACTTCCCTACTTAACTAGTAGTTTTTATGCTAAATTAGATGTCATATTGGTAGTGCTGACTCACGGGCCTCTTGGACTCTATTCCCACAGGTTTGTTGTGTTGGATTTTTTTTAATCAGTTAAGTAATGTCATATAGCTTTTCACGCTTCACTTATGCACAGTAATTTTGCTGAGCAAAAGTCATCAAGAAGCGTTAGATTTGTTTTGCAAAGCATTCAGAGGCACAATATAGATCAGAACTACAGAAATGTGAAACCAGAGCTGAATTTCGCTCGTAGAACTGTTTAACAGGGAATAAGCTCCCAGTGTACAGCCTGGCTCAGAGCATCAGTTTGGACAAGATCAGATGTGTACTCTGACACATGAAAGCAAGTACTGCCATTCATCAAGAAAGTTTTTTCCCTTCCTTTGCTGTTGCTTCCATTCAGGCAGCATTCCAGACTGTTTGAACACTTGTTCTTTTTACAATGCCAAGAAACAACAAAAAAACTTAATTACTCCTCCCAACCAAATTCTTGTTTTCTATTATGGTTTCATTTTAAATAAAATGTAATTGATTTAAGTGCTGAACAACTGACAAGAACACATAATGGAAAAATCTCAAAATCCCACATACTGTTATTTTTCCAAGAGGCTGGACAGGGTGGGTGTCAAGTAATTACTTTTTTCTTCCATTTCCACTTTTTTCAAATCTATT
>JANHGN010022738.1:61692-82598 GCA_024605025.1 Megaceryle maxima | reverse complement strand
AAAAAAAAGGGGGGGGGGGCAAAAGGCTCTTACCCGCTGTAGCATGAAGATAAAAACTGGGAACTGCAAACAAGAAAATCATCTTCTTTGAGACTGCAGTTGGTAGCTCCTGCCAGACTTAAAAGAACTGCATAGAGAATCACACAGGAAAAGTTTATAAAAATAATACTGCAGTGGAAAAAGGTTAGAAAGGAAAAGGATGTGAAAAGATGACGTTTCAGTGTTATTGCTGCCATTATCACCCACCTCTCCAAAATCAATCTGTACAATATATAACAATTTTACAATTAACAGTCAACTTGCTTAACTAGTTACAAACTGTTCATTAAAAAACAATATTCTAAGGTTTCTATTGTTAATAAATCAGAACACAGATGACAGCAGTTTAAACAGTGTACATTGAGATTTATTACAACAAGCACTAATAGCAGCAGTGTACAGAGTGATGGAGACAATGTACTGTATGCACTGAACAATAAGAATTATACAATTGCACTTCTTCAGAGATCTATTAGAAAATGCTTTTCAGTAAACAGTTTCCCAAATCTAGCATTGTTTGGTTTTGCCTCTAAGAAAAAAAATAAAAAAAATATTCTTTTTTTTTTTTTTTTTTTTTTTTTTTTTTTTTGGTAAGGCATTAGCAACATTCATTGGCAGGCTAAACAAGTCATTTGTACATGCATTATCCAATTACATTGCGACAGGTAAAAGAGCATCATGTTTCCTCAAAAAATAGAACCATGTGTGTGGTTTTTGGATGTAATATCCTGGTCAATCTGGCTCAGCACGAAGGAAACAGATGACACCTTTTGTTACATTTTAGAGCACAACATAAAGTATAGCATAGCCAAGTTCACCTTTATTTCCTACCAGAAGCTGTAGGATCTCCCTTAGTTGGAGTTGGTATTATGAGTATTGTGTATACCACACACATCATGGCAATAAAGTCTTGACTAAATTAATTTCATTTACTATTCCCCCCAACCACCACCTCCCTGAATCATGTAGCCAAAAGATGCGTGACTGTAATCAACATTAACATCTGTATAACCTTGGTTTTTATTGCACAAGAGGTAGTCAGTGTGAGGCCTCATCTGTGTTTTGGATTACTACAACAGTATGTTCAAAACAACTCACAAGTGCAAAGACACAGAGTAAGTGTTGCAGCCGTGTTATGTGGGAACTTGAAACTATTTTTTAACTCCTCCTTCCTGGCTAGGTTCATTCTCTGAAGTAGCCAGAGAACTTGATATACCAAAAAAAACCCCCAATTCGACGCATGTACTAAAGCCTAGAAGGAAAGAGGGGAGGCACTTTCTCACATTCATGCTTTTCTAGGTTGAGATTAGGAGCATGGTCTTAGTTAGCCACCCCCTGCTTCACAGATCAGAATGATTAGTCTCCTTTTTTGATTGGCATACAGTACTAGCAACCTTCACTCTGGGCTGACACCATCCTGGGGAAAGTACAGGGAAACAGGAATAGGAATTACAAATATTCTTATAATTAAGCTTGCCAAAGTGAGACATAATATGGTGAACTGTCAATGATTTAATCTCCTGTTCCTTCTTCCAAATGTCATACATAGAGCTTTGCAGAGGCATGAAATTAACTGGGTTTTAAATACTATAAACCCAAGAATAAAGTCCCAAAATTAAAGAGAGACAAATATATTGCTCTGACCAGCACATAGTCAAACCAGTTGTATTTCACACATTTATCTTGCACAAGACAGGGCGTATGTTCAAAATTAAGCTTAAGTGTAATCAGTTGAATATCTAGGCTTAACTGTACGTTAGGCCTGCAGTTGAAATAGATTTGGGCAACAGGATCATCCACTCATCTGGAAACTCACTGAATTCAATGGAGTACCAACAGCAGCTCAGTCTCAGCTGCATAGGTGCTTATTTCTTTAAGCAGCTAGGAATTAAAAATATAAATACTGTAAAGCCTGCTATAATCAGGAACATTTCTTAGGAATGTCACTGTTGAGCCTTTTTATCAGAACTTTATTATCTACATTTTTTTAAACTGAATTCCATGAGACTGTTTGCAATGTTTATGGTAAGTACCTATTGTTGCCTGTGCAAGATCAGAGTCCAAGCAGACAAAGGTGAAAAAAGATTTGAGGTTCTCATTGCTGATTAACTTTTGCATGTGAAATAAAAGTCTATAGATTTGGAATATAAAAATTATATCATATTTATGTTACCCCTCTGCTGTTGATGCTTAGTAACTGTAAGCAATAGTATTGTTTTTACAGCCATGATTGCAGTCAGTATTTGGAGTCAGAACTAATAAGATGTAAAGAAGAATCATCCTGAAAGAAATCCCAAAACTTGTGAATAGTCAAGCACAAACAAATCCATCCGCAGTAATAATCAAGATTATTTTTGTAAATTGTAAATTACTGAATGTATTATGAAAGACTAAATTTATGCTTTTAAAAATTGCCATACTTATAAATAGTAGCTTATAGAGTATTCAAAAGAAATATTTGCATATCAATTTTCTACTGAGTTATTTAGAAATTATGGTACTGACTTTTTTTTATAGGGTCCTTTTCTTAATCTCATTCTCGAAGTCTGCAGTGAACTTCCGAGCACAAAATTAGGGGCACTGCAGGTGAGGTTTAATATTACACTGCTCAGAAATAGTGCCTTATGCAATGATTAGGTAGCCCACTACATAAATGCTTCTTATTATCTTTTTTTTTATTCCCCTAAGTAGCCATTTTTTATTGCTTTCAAACAACAGAAAAAATATTGACTGGTGCACCTGGGAACACAGATCCTTTCTAGTTACAGTCTGTTACATTTTCCTCTACCCAGACACTCTCAGTACTCAAAAATAGCCCTGGCTTCATATGTTAGGCTTCTAGAAAGCAACAATTTGCCTTTAAAATTAATCATCTTATACCTTTCTAGCTGATATAATAGCATAATCACAGTAGAAAGACTCTGAGGACTTCCTTTTATAAGTACACTAATAAAAGTGGTGTACAAGAAATCAACAGATTTGGTTTTGTTGGGGTTGTTTTTGAAGAATGAGCACAGGAATATGGACAATCAGCAAAGAATGCTCTTTCAGCTACTTAGCTTTTGATATTTTGGCCTTATAAAGAACTGGTGCAGAACTGTTTCCTGTCTGAAATTAAAGGCTCTTACAAGCAATGAAGTTCAGTAAGGCAATGTAAAATTGACACCTTCCTCTTCTAATGGCATTCTCAGAGTCTGATCAAGGTATAAATACTTAAATTTACTACATTTCATACATGTGCATATGTGGTCTAATCTCACCAAAAAACTGTGACATTATTCCCAATTCATATTAACTTTGTGCAAAAAATGAGAGAAAAAACAGAATTCTTTCCTGTTGAGATGCTGAGAAACCATAATTCACCAGTTAATTACACAAAGAAAAGTAGATAAAGACCTAAAGAAGAGTCTTGCTACTGGTTACAACAAAGAAAATATATCTAATAATCTAATATAGAACTATTCCTAATGATCTCTCATGATACCACAGTAGTTTAATTTTATGATGGCTTTTTCTGTACTAAAATCAGTATCTACTTCAGACAATCTAGCAGTTACAGATAAAGAACAAGATCATCTCTGTGCATTTTGGTGTAAGGAAAAGATTTCAGACATCAAATACTAGCAGCTTGATTTCTTACTTATTTTACAGTCAATAAGATAGACACAAATAAAGAAAGAAGAACCCACTGATATATCTTTTTGGTCCAACTTGGAAAATTTTCTGAGTAAGCACTATAGATCCACTCTGCTCTGAGAGTTGGAGATTTAGCAAGATCTGAGCATTAGGTGCAAGGCAGAGGCACCATTCTTCAAGTTTGTGGAGTTCCAAACATTGTTTAAATTTTAAAATTCAAACTTCACATGTGATTAATTCTTAGTGAGGAATTAATATTTGAAAATAATTATTTTAGAAATAATTATAAAGGAACAAGAATAGTGCTTTTGGTAATTAAAGCCAAAGCTTAACTAAGGTAGAAGTTGCCATCTTTGCATTTATGCTTGCATAAATATGCTCAACAGCATTTCTTTCTCAGCTCCAGTCAGTTCATGTTTGAGATTCAGCTGAAAGTAAAATTTATTGTGATCTGAATTTATTACACTGTATTTCAATGACTGAAGACTACCAGTACCATTTATTTCAATAACTAAATAGACCTAATTTCTAAGCTTAAATTGGAAGAATTATTTTCAATGTTGACTTCAATATAGGTGGCAAAGCAAGTTTAAGATATTTATGTCTAATTTTATTATTTTATTTATCTCAATCTCAAAATATTTTCATAAAATACTAAGCAATTACAAGGATAGTAGAAAACCTCATCTGTACTTCTTTAACGCAGTTAAAGAATCTATCCTGAATTTTCCTTTGCCTGGAAAATACCAAGGGTTAACCTTTTATTAATTTTGTTAATGTTACTGCAATATTCCTTGTTCAGGTGAATTGAACAAAGGAAGAGTGAGAGCATGCAGCACAGGACTACTAGAAACAAAATCTGAGCTTGTAATCCTGACTCTAACATTGTTTGTCCTCATTGGACTTGACAAATCAGCCCCTGGGCCACAAGCACACCAGTAAATAGTAATGTAACTTCAGAAAGAGATGTTGCATGTATGGCTACACTGACTGGCACAAGGAGCAAGTACCTCAATGAAAAAGAATATCTCTTGTTGAATATTTATCACCCTGTGTGCTGTTCTTGTATAGCACTTAAATAATTTTGATGCTTAGAGTGCAAAAGATAAGTTACTCACTTCTGACTTCTTGAAAGAATTTCCTTACCTCTTCCCTTTTTGCATCCTTAATGTTCTGGGCGAGCAACGCTATTATACATGAGCAGAAGATATCCCTCTTTCATTAATGCAGACTGTTAAAAGTAGCACTCAATACAGAAATATATTTTAGTGTTTCATAGGAGACAACATCTGGATCATTTCTCCAGGAGTAAGAATTAGTAGCTTTACCATATTTCAATGAATTAGTCATAGGGCAAGACAGAATATATTACACACTGTTGATTAGGAAGAATTTCTTCACCATGAGGGTGGTGAGACACTGGAACAGGTTGCCCAGAATGGTGGTGGAGGCCTCATCCTTGGAAGTTTTTAAGACCAGGCTGGATGGGGCTCTGAGAAACCTGCTCTAGTAGGAGGTGTCCCTGCCATTGGCAGGGGGGTTGGAACTAGATGAACTTTAAGGTCACTTCCAACCCTGACAATTCTATGATTCTATATTCCAACTCTATGGTTTCCTTATTTATAACATATGTAACTTCCACTGTCCACATTACCAATACACCTTCAGCCAAATGCTGGCTACAGTAATTTTTATTTATAAAACGAATAAAAACATCCCTTCACTTTCAGAACTAACTGTGAGCAAATGTCACCAATAATTTCTCTTTTTTCATGACATCATAGAACAGTGGAAAGAAAAATGTTATTAAGATAACCTGCCTGAAACAGATTCAGCATCTCTGCTGACATCTAATTTTATATAAGTTAGAAAACTTTCTGGTTTGTTACAGCTGTGCCACAGACAGAGCTGCTGTGACTAGGTTCACTGTTCCTCCCCTTCCTGAGGTCTGTCAAAAGATTGAAAGGAAGAGGAAAAAAAATGAGATGATGGGTTTATAATACCACAAAACTTGACAAAGGAGGAGATGGGTATATAAGATACCTACAAGTATATTGCTATCACTTTTTAAACCTGCAAGATACCATATAAAAATCCTTTTATATGTAAGATTTTCTTTTATAAAGAAGAAGACACAGCTTATACCAAAGCTAGTGAATGAGGGTGTCTTCCATTCTCTAGTTTAAAGACCATATAAGGTGTTTGCTTTTTTAAGTAGACCCCTTTTATTTGTATAAAATACAAAAATGAAATAAATTGCTGTAAATAGGTCATTTCTCCAAGCTTACTGAGATTTGTAACATTCTTGTGGGTGTCACTCACTGTTCTAATGGAGTTCAGGGAGATATCCTCCCCAGGAATAACTAAACCTTTAGTAACACACTTAGTCTAGATTATTCTGTTAAAAACAAACAAACAAACAAACAAACAAAAAACCCACAAAACCAAAATCAAACTAACAAACAAACAAACAAAAAGAAAAGAAAAAACTACCCAAGAGAAAAACAAAAACCAAACCAAAACAACAACAACAAAACAAACCAGAAAAAACCTTCTGAGTGATACCAGAATTATAATAAAAGTAACCAGGGGTGTTTAAAGTAGAACTTTATACTACTTTTTATACTGAATCTACCTTTTCAATTTTGAGCACACTAACAAAAAACCTTAGTTGCCACTGTGTCCCTGCCTTCAACTCTTATCAGTATATGATCTAAGAGCAAATTCAAGTTTTATGCAATTGTGATGACTGCTACTTAATGACAGACAGGAAGAAAACCTCAAGATAGTATTTTCAGCCCCAGTAGATGTCAAGGTACGTGGTTATGACATAATAAAGTTTGTTAGCTTTCTCCTAGGTCTGTGTATAACACAGGGTGACAGGTGAGGCCATTCCAGTGTTTCTTACACACTTCTCTCAATATTAATCTTTTTCCCCTAGCTGGGCCAAACTCTCTAACTTAACCCCTCCTGTCATTTTAGCATAGGAACACAAATACCCTTTCTTTTCAGGTGGACTTAATCTGAATATTCTCCTTTGCTTTCATTATGCTGTTCCAGTATTAGTAATGACATCTAAAATAGAGTTAATTCCTCAGACTGCGACTGCAGCCAAAGGCATGTTAAACAGCTAGTGTTTATCTCTGCACCAGACAATATTCAAAATCCTATAAAACAAGGAGACCACGCAAACCTTCACTATACTAACAGATCTTTGCTAGGGGAAGCAAGTTTTGCAAAAAACACATAGAATTAACATATTCAGCCCTCTTGGTTATTGTGCAAGCGCAAATGAATCTCCCCTCCCTTCCTGGGTATTTCTAAAAAATCAGATTTTTTTGGAGAGAAACTCTATGAATGAGAGTGCATTGTGCTGGGCTCCTTTCTGTCTGGTTCAAGGGTAAGAAAATCCCACGTTACCTCCATGGGAAATAGAGGGCATGGCCCAGCTGCAAGGTACTCACCAGATGCCCATGAGGACAGGACCGGAGCTGGCCCTTAGTGTGCCTTAAGGCTTGTGTAATTTGTTTCCATGAAGCTCTGACAGTGTTCAGTAGGGAATTAAGGGCAATATCTTCTAAAACTGTGTCATGTGTATGTACCACAATACTCAACATATGCCTAGCATGTGCTATTTAAATAAAACCCACAAATGCCATACAAGGTCATTTTGAGTCAAAAGTTCAAAATGAAATGAAGGAAAAGAAAAAAAAAAAAAAAAAAGGGGGTAACATATGAAAAGAGTATTATAGTGGGAGTTCACCTTTAAAGCCAACTACAAAAAAGTTTATTTCATGAAACTTACATTTGCCTAAAATTAGAACGGATGTCTGTAAGACTTTTTAATCACAGTGATACCGTACTAAAATCAACTCATATGCAAATTTTATCTCCCAGTGAGATAACAATTTCTAATATGCTGAAAAATGTACCATCTTGTTAATACAGATCTAAAATAGGAATGAAGCTATTTAAGTCTTCATAAGACATTACATATGATGAAAATAGTAATTATTACCCTAAACATACCTGCAGTTCCAGAAGAGGGAATAAATTAAGGTACATTTTTAAAATACTAATTGAAATTACAGTTCACTAATGCAAAACTACTGCATAAGGGTAGTGTATTTAATACAGAAATAAGTGTTTTGAGAAAACACATGAAAAAGCAAAGGATATGTCTTTGTAGCAGAAGTCAGAACTTCTTAAATTGTTCAAAAGGTTTTAAATGTCAAATGATTTGCACTAATTTTTATCACATACAAAACCTATAGCAATTAAATCTACTGAACTTCTATTTTTCATGCCTTTCAAAATGAAATACTGCCTGGATGAATTAGTTAGGTGGGCTAAAAACTGCCCATGTTCCCAGGCTTGAGGGCACTGATCAACAGCTTATGCCCTGCTACCAACCAGCAATGAGGAGAGTCCTGCAGGTGTCAAGCGTGTGGGCCACATGAATTAACATGTCACAAATGACCTGGGCAAGGACCTAGACTACATGATAACAAGTTCACAGATGGCATTAAATTGGAAGGCTGAGAAGGCATGCCAATTAGCAGAGCTTCAATCAAGATGTTGCTCAGCTTGAGGATTGGGTCAGAAGACACTTCACGAGGTTCAATAGAAGTGCAAAGGTCTGCACCCGAGGAGGAAAAATCCCATGTGCTGGTAAGGGATGGCCAAGCAGCAGCCCCGATGAAAAGCAGCAAGCACTTACAATGGGTGCCAAAGGTGCCAAGAAGCCAACAGTACATTCTCACTGCAACATGGGAAACCCCATTCTGCACTACACTGGTGGGGCATGGGGAAAGCCCACTATTGCCTGTAACTCGAGACAGTGAAATTTCACAGGTTGTCTAAAAATTATAATTTGGATAGAAGCCCCTAGACCTATCCTCTGTTCACCCATTCTCTTCAGAATCAGCAAAAAATATGTCCTGATGTTTCCCCAAGATCACAGGTAAAAATTAATAAAAGACTTTGCACAGAATCCCGATAATTCTGCAATATTAGAAATTGCTTTATATCTGCTAGCACTTTTCAATTTCTGATAAAGACTGCAAATAATTTGTGATATGTTGTTTTTTGTTTCCTCTACTTCCAAATTAACTAATTTAACATTCAGTAGGCTTAAAAAAAAAGTGTCTTCAATATAAAGATTTAGTATATCACAGGGGTTTTTAATTCTAAAAATGTTATTTTTCTTTCAATGACTGTCAAATAAATAATTGTAAAAATAATTAAATCAGTGACATTAAATTAAATTAAATCAGTTCACCAGTTTTCAGTTTGCATTGCAAATAATGGCATTCACAAAGCACCAGCAGAACATTGTAAAATTAAAGACCTTATTTCTGTATTTAACTTAAAAACTGACTTTCAAAAAAAATTTGAGGACATGCAGATTTTGTCCCTCAAATGTACTTGCAGTCATACGCACATAATGCTTTCCAATATCATGGTGAACTGCACACAAAGACCGGAGCATGAGGTGGGCAAATATTTAATAATGTTACTTTTAAGGAAAGTGACACAGAATAATTAATTGCTGTTTTGCACACAGTGTGCCAATTTGATTCATAGTGTAATGTCATTAAGTAGGATGAAGTCAACCGAATATAATTTAAAAAAACAAACTTTTATGTATTTTCATTTTCTTGTAATAATAAATGCAGAACTAAAAACAAAATAATAAATCAGGTTCAACTAAGAAAAAGATACCATTCTTAAAATAATTCAGAATTTTCTTTGGAATAAATCCTGTTAATCTGAACAGGTTTTTTATGCCAAATATTCATAAGCAATACAGGGTTTTCATACCAAATATCTACAAGCAATTCATAAACATTCACAATTCTTAAAAAGTCTACTTAATATTTTCTTTAGCTTTTCATAGTTCTTCCTGATAACAGAATTGTGTGAAGAAATTTGAATTCATTAGTAACTAGTTGCTCCGTCAGTTGCTTTGTCATTAAAAAAGCAGGAGAGCTAAATACATATTAAATAATCAGAGTAATCTCAGTTCTGTAGGGACCTGACTGCAAAAAGAAGAAGCAGCTGAAGAGTTAGGTATGTGAAGTGATCTACTAAGAACTGTTCAAGCAGCTCTGCTGGCAGGATCACATACTTATCTAATCATTTTTGTTAGGTCTCAGTACCAGAGTCAATCTTAAATAGAAAAAATCAAGTGCACTATGTACACTCTGTAGGTGTAAAAAGAAATACAGTGTATATGCATGAAATCTAACCTCTCATGAGTGCCCTGATGTATAATACATGCATAAATGGAAAACTAGTTCATACCATATGGAATGGAGTTTTTAGCTAATAAAATTACTTTTTTTTTTTTTCTTTTTATTACAATCTGCCCTCCAATGGTTTAATGTTTCAGATATTTTCAAATAGAAAGTGCCAAGCTTTCTCCCACATATATTAACTGGGGCTTAGCAACACATAAGAGACTTGTTTCTTAATCAAAAAATATAGAATCACTTTTTGAAAAACTGTAAATTAAAATTTTGCACAAAAGCTATTTTGGCAACACAAATAGTAGTTGTATGCTACAATGCATGGGAGCCTCTGTCATATTCTAAAATGTAAATTTAGGTAAGAAAAGTGGATAGAGAGAAAACAGAGCCAGTAGTGTGTGTGGCAGATAATAGTTGTATTTACAGTACTATCCAGCTTCTGAAGAGAGGCCAGAGATTTTCTCATTAAATCTTTCTGTGATTTTAACACTGTTGCAAAGCTTCCAGAAATTCTAATTGTATAAACAGTTATGGGGAAATGAGATTCACTGTGAGACTGTGTCCATCCAGCCAGAGGTAAAAGCGATGACTGCATCTCAGCATCAATCATGGAGAATATGAACTTTCTGACTAGCAATTCATACGCATTTACCAAAATTGTCTCAAATTTAACCAGTTGACAGTTTCTTTTCAGTTTGATTACACAGTCAGCTTCTCAAAGCTAAAGCACGTACACTAGATCTCAGTCCTCTGAAACAGTTAGATGTTTGGTTGTCTTTTCATTTTAAATAATGCAGATTCTCCAATATTTATGTCATGATAAAACTCTAGTGCTTTAAAAATCTGCCCTTCACATAAGCCTAAGCATACATATTTTAAAATTACTTACTGTACACCTTCATATTTTGTTTAAGGCATGAACAATGGCAAATGAATAGGAACAGCTTCCAGAAAAGCTTATCTGTTTGACAAAGGCCAGTCCAAGCACATCACACCAAAGGACTAACCTAAAGCCAGAAATGACAGTGTTGTGATCCAAGAGTTTTTAACAAAAATAGATGAAACAAAATGGATCTTTTTCTCTTTTTCTTCTTTTTTTTTTTTTTTTTAAATTTAAATTACATTACTCTTAATGTCTGTTTAAAGCACCGGTTGCAGTTTTGCGTTTACCATCTCTTCTGAGTGACTTTGGATTACTCATCTGCTTCTTTTGTTCTGAATTTTCAGTGTATGAAAGTTTAAAATGTTTGTCTTTTTTATCTGTTGGGGTTTGGTTTGTTGTTTGTTTTTTTTTCCTTTGTTGTTTGTTTGTTTGGGGTTTTTTTGTTGTGTGTTTTTTTTTTTTTTCATGGCTGCTGCAAAATTAAAAAGATCCAGAAGTGGTCAGGGGCCTGGTCTAATGCACTTTCAGAAGTCTGTTATAAAGATGAATATAAATGCGAATGATGGGTTTTTCCACAGACCCACAAACCATGGTTAGCTATAAGAAACATATTGTGCATAGTTATTTTTTTCTTCAGAGTGATATGTTTACTAGATCTACATTCTCAGTTTACCAGAGGACAGGAATTTCTACTTTACTAAAGCCAGGATCCTTTCGCAGTTCCCAGTAGGTGTCATTGGTAACCCAGGCTTCTCTTTGATTAGCATCGATAACTTTTCTGTAGAAAGGAAACAAAACAAACCAAAAACACAACAAAAAACAAAACAAACAATCAAAAAAACAAACACACAAAAAAAAAAAAAAAAAAAGGAGAAGAAAACTGTTCTGACCATACATCTCTGCTCTTATGCAATATGAAATGAAATTCCATACTTCTCTCATCTAACCCAATACTAAATCTGATTTCATATTTCTAAAGGACACAAGAACAGTCAGGGACTTAAAAATAAAAATCAACCTCTACCTGTGTCAAAAGCATAAGCTTTAGAAAACAGCCAAGATTGCAAATTTGTTGTCTGATCTGTGTGAACAGGTCTTAAAGCCACATAAAGCCTTTTTGGCCATTACAGATTCTGATTATGTGCAGAAGATCAACAAAGAGATTTAGCCTTGCAAAAAATGCAAGCCTTTTGCCATTTATATCGTTTGTCTCCTCTGTATTTTATCTTCCACTACAAAACTGCATCCAGCATGTTCAATCTTTTCAATTCTGATTCCTCATGCTAAACATTAGGCTATTTGGTATGACTATACCTTGTTTTAGAAGAATGTTTAATTAAAAACAAAAACAAACAAACAAAAATCTCTCCACTCAAAAATAAATACATTGAAAGTGTATAAACATTAGATATGTATTTATGATGTGGCTGTTCAGGTTACTATTTATTACTTTGTTTAGGCAATGACTTAAAAGAGTAACATAGTTAAAACTTAGATTTTAATATTATACTTTTATTCCACTTCTAAGTTCAAAAAAACACTGGCCAATGGGCACAGCAGGCCTATAGAGCTATTGCCTATTGTGAGAAAATGACCTTTCAATTATGAAGCTTTAAACTACGCAAAAATTGCTTCAGGCAGAGATCAGGTATTTGATTATTTTTCCTGATACTGCCATTCTCCAGGCTTTCACAATCTACATACTATGTTGCTGGTAATTCTTGTAGTACTTTGTCCTGTCACACTATAGAAAACAGAGACTTACTACGGAAATTAAAAGACTTACTTAAAAAATTTGGGTACATATTCAATGCTGTTTTCTTCCATGTACCTCCTCCGACCTCTCTGGAGTTCCTCTATCCTTTGTTTCTCAGATGCTGCTGCTTCTATATTTCCTTCCTCCAGAAGCCTGTATGAATAATAGCAGGTCCTATAGCAATCATAAAGTGTCTAGAACAAGGGATTTTGTACCACCAGTTATCATGAAAGACAAGCAGAAGTCAAGTCTGTTGTCTGTGTTGCACCCACTTTCAGATCTAGTCGTAACCTCATAATAACAACTGAGATGTGACTACCCAGTTACGTGTATTGCTCTATAACCTAAGGCACACATTTGCTTTAGTACCTTCATCAAATCACAAACACTGACGTACTATGAACTGAGAATCAGGAGGGAATTATTGCTGCTTCATTCATAGCAGGAAAGCATGAAATTTCAGAGCCTATATCCATTTTTTTATGAGGAATCCTGCCTCCACCTAAAGATTGCACCATACCTATACTACATCAAGAAGATGGTTTTTTTACTTTCCCTCAGCTGGGTAAAGTAGTAATTTGATTGCAATACTGAATACCTTCTCTGCTAGCAGAATCCTCCAGAGCTTGGTTCAGACCGTGGTGATGACATAGAGAAAAATCAATACTCAGTCAAACTTGGCCTTAAACCCAACAAATATTAAGTATATAAATAAGCTTTCTTGCCTTTGATCTGGCCTGAATCGTGCATCTGTTGTAGGAAGAAGATCTTTCAGTAAAGGATCTAGTTCATTGAGCTCAATAGCAAACCTTGTGAAGCCATAATAACGTTCATAATTGGTTGGCATGGAGCCTGTGTGAATATGTATGAGAAAGAAAAAAACATTTTAATCTATCACTCTATATATGCCAGAGATTCATTTATTTATGAAATTACAACAGCAAAAAACATTACTATATTTTACTCTTACATACAATTAAAAAGCATCACAAGTTGTTCTCTATGTGAAACAACATTCACTAAATGTTAATTTCAACTGCTTATCCTGCAGAGGTTGTAACTGCATGCTAATCAATTCAAAACTTTTTATGATCTTCCTTCCTTTTAAAATAAAAATTACTGTTATCAAGATTTTTAAGTTAAACATAGTTTCTGGTTCCCTGGAAAGTGGGCTTATCAAATGTCTATAAAAGCTAGCCTTAACTGATCTTCAGAGTTAATTTTAGAACATAACCCTCACTTGCAAACTGATTTGGCACTGTCCAACATCTTCAGCCCTAACAGTAGTCTGAGGAGACATTGCAGAGAGTAAGGTGCAATTAGGGTTCAAAATACTAATAATACAGAGTTGTGTTCAAGATACTAAAAATAATGACAATTCCTGGATAATCATTCTGCACATATGAAAGATACTACAGGTGCCTCTAAGTAAGCACTTAGGGAAGTTGAAGCTGATCACGGGAGCTTGCCATCTCTGATGACCAATCCTTTAGGCTAATAAAGCATTAAGACAAACAACTCACTGGAATCTTCTATCTGTTGAATATAAATAAGCTACTCTGCTCTCTGTGAGAAGGCAGGAACACACAAATATTTTTTTTCTTAATTTTATTCTTATGGTCATCCCAAGACCCCAGAATATTTGACCAGGAGTCAGACTGAGATGTAGAAGACTATATTCTATAAGAACATTTCTATTTACCATTATTATAAACTCATGCAAATTCTTGTTTATTTGTCTAGCCCAAAATTTGATTTTTCCAGTAGTATTTTGTGTATTTAAAATGATGGCTAAACCAGCTTTACATAGTTTAAGGTTACACTACAGTACCTGCCAGAGTTTACTACGCGCTTCTTACCTGGCCTCCATATACATTTGGCTGAAGGTGCAACCCCACAATAAAGGCCTTCATGCCACTTTCCAAAAAGGCGATGAACTACCTTTCCTTCTTGATCTATCACAACACCCTGGACCTCATTTACATTTGAATTCCAGTAGTTGACCTGCAAGTTTAAAAAATAATTACTAATTCACACTGATTTTCGCATTACGCATTCTACCAATACAGATACTGCATGAACCTTACTATGTGGCACCGACTGTCCCAGTTGTGTATGGGAACAGCTCACCTGCAAACAAGAATATTAGAATTTGAAATCAGATTAATTAATTGAATTAATTGATTTAGTAATGAGAAACCGCGAAGAATTTGATATGTGGGTTTGGTATAAAACTAAATTATCTGCACGTCTGGGAACTATATTGTTGTTCATTAAAAGAAATCCAACACAATTCAGCAAAAAGAACACTTTGAAAATTGCAAGATGAGAGACAGTTAACCTTCTTCTTACCATATGGAGAAATACTGTACATATCTGTATGTACAAGGGAAGAATGAGTGCACACTACTGTTTGCAGCAGGGAAGACATTCAGCCTGTATTACTTGCTATTTTTTACTTTCTGTTTTTCTTTGGTGTTTTGCTTTTCTTAGACACATTTATTTCTTACACCTTCATCTACAGAGCCAATTGCCCATTCTCAGAACATCCATCAAAATGTAAATTTCTGATTTACGGTAATGCACCATTGCTGCAAACACCGCAATTGTACTGATGCATTTTATTGTAATATGAAGAGAAACTTATTTTTAGGGAAAATAATTGATAGTGGCATAATTATACAGCAAGCTGGGTTTTTTTGTATATGGTCCTGGCCTGGATATGAAAGTACTATGTATCAAAGCAGCATTATTTAATATAAAGAGATAAAATATTGACTTCCAGATTCTAGTAAAGGCAGAAGTAAAATGGCACAGAAGTCTGCAGTGATGTGGCGTTTTCACTGTGATAACAGGAAATACATTTTGACATTTCATTTTTAACCTAAAATCAACAACAGTATAGCACACTGCTATACAGAAATGCAACGCACTGATCTCAAATGTTCAATGGAATAGTCCAACTACTCAACACAGAACCATCATTTGACAACTTACATATTTACAAATGTTGCTATGACAAATTGTGTAATGTGGCTTTCAGGAATACTGAAGAAACAGCTTGATATGTACTGAAACTATGAATTTTAATGAATATATGATATGTATTAGAATACATGTTACCTTGACAAATGTTAGTTTACAAATGCAAACACTGCTTTTTGTGTTTCTGATAGTTATCTCTCCATAGTGTTCTATCCACCTCCTTCCACTAAGAATATTATGTATGCAAGTAGTGACTTTGTTCCAGACATAGTAGTCTCCATACCTAGGAATAGATTAACAAGTAGTTGGTAACATAGATTCATCATAATCATAAAGAACAAAAAAGTAAAACATAGCTCTATTATCATAAATACAAGAACATAACACTGAAAAACAACTGAAACAATAGCTTAGTTTAATAATGCACCGGTTCGGGGTACATTATTAATCCTCCACAGAGGAGCTCACCTAATGGTGAACAAATCAAAATAGGAACCACTGAAGCCCTACATGGCATATTCACTGGGCTCAGAGCATTAAGTGCTTTGGCCACAATTACTTTAGGGGCAGGACAGTGACTCGAATATCAACATAAGGCTGAATTGAGGCTCTAAGCAGACAGTGTAATTAAATTACAAATAGAATAAAATAAATTTAGAAAG
The DNA here is from genome assembly GCA_024605025.1 of Megaceryle maxima. Taxonomy (NCBI): domain Eukaryota; kingdom Metazoa; phylum Chordata; class Aves; order Coraciiformes; family Cerylidae; genus Megaceryle; species Megaceryle maxima. Next base: position 66,386 of record JANHGN010022738.1, on the reverse strand, counting down.
GAGATAGAAAGGAAGTAGCAAGCAGGAGCTCACTGGCACATCATCCCTTTCCCTCTGTAACAACTGCTCAGAGCCAGACCATCTGTATTGTCAAACAAGGGAATTATATTATGCAAAGCACATTCGCCTTCAGAGATGAGGGTCAAGCATGACCACAGAAGCTAAAGATGCTTCTGACTGCATTTACTTCAATTTCCTGAGGTGGATAAAGAGGCAAAGTGGAATGATGCCATACTGTCAGAGGCAAACAGAAGGCTGGCTGAAATGTTCAGGAGCAGGAATAGTACTTCAAAACCAGCAGACGTGTTTAAAATATCCTCTCCCTGCATATTCTCAGGATTTACCACTTGCAACTAGTCTTACCTGTGGTGAAACAACTTCTCACTACTCTGTCAACATCTGAAAAACATGTTTTGGCTTATCTACATTTTCTAAAATGACCTTACATTGTTACTAGTGGTTGTTCTGAGGGAACACTTAGTTCCCTCAGAATGGAGAGCCTTAGTAAGGGCAGCACTCACTGCTGACAGTCCCATATTGCAGCCTTGTTCTGAACAGTTGATTATTTCTGTACATGTAAAACTTAGGTTCTTGCTTCTAAAACATTTCTTTCCCACTCTGTCTACTGCTTTCTAGAGAGTTGGTATATTTTTCATCCAAAAACCCGAATGGATCTTCAGGTTCCCAAATGCTTCAGTGTTCCCACATGTACACTAAGGAGAGATTTGGCTTAGGCACTAACTCTTAATGGTACAATTCATGTGATGTCTGCATTACACTTCCCCCAATCCATTCACAAGGCAGCACGGATTAGATTGTGTCAAAGACTGAACCCAAAATGAAATAGGACAGTAGCTTACTTTGGAAGAGTCACATTCAAGGTTCCAACTGGCAGAATTTCCATTGATTTCCCCCAGAATTTGTTTTTCCACCTGATATCTGAATACAATAGTGAAAGATTTACAAAACTGAAAAGACCAAAGCCTTCCCCTTGCAGTGATCTGTGTGGCACACAAGATGATATATACTAGACCACCTGCTTTAAAATAGAACAGTATGAGGTAGCCATGGTAATGTAAAAGAAAAAAAAACAAACTAGAGAATGACATTAGGTCAGAAAAATCAAAGATAAGTTTGATTTTCTTCTAGGAGTCATGCCTGTGCTACATGATTGTTGAACCTCTCAAGAAAATATTCAATACAAATTAGATGCATATGCCAGTAGATACAAGGAAAAGAAAGAGCTGCTTGTTCAACTGTGTAAAAAGAACTGCTTGTGTTTCTAAGAAATAATAATTTTCTTGGTAAAAAGCTTTAAAGCAGAAAAGTATAAACACATTGCAAGTGACAAAGGAAGTTGTAACACGTCCGTTTGCTCTTAAGAAATAATCTGAAGTGAAATAATTCAGAGCATCAGTTTGTAATATTGTCACTACAAAAACAATAAGCATAGGAATTTTGAGTAAGTTCCAAAAGCAAAACTCTGCTTGTACAGGCAACAATTTTACTTACTAATAAAAATGAGTTTATGCTTCTGAATTAAAAAAGTATACCTTGCCAAAACACAAAGTTCTTCGATTCACAGTGACAGGCCGAAATGGGAGGATGGTGGCTAACCTGGAAAACAGTTTGGTTGAGTTAGAAACCATTCTCATTTCAAAGACAATACAGTTGTTACTGCAATATGAAAATACTAAACAGCCCACACTATTTATTACTTAAGTTTGTACTTAAAACAGTATGTAATTAAAACACTTCCTTGTGATGAGTGTAAAAAGTTATACCTTCTAGCATTTCAGAGAGTTCACTCATATTAAAAACCTTTCTTTACTACTAAGAAAGCAGACCATTCTAACTAGAAAGAAAATTCAAGATTAATCTATAAAACAAAGCAACCAAAATCTAAATATAAACAGGAGTTTCCATCTAGAAACAAGCTTTACCTGCTCTGAGAAAAATCGAAATCCTTTGTCTTCTCTAATACATTCATAAGTTTCACCAAGCACTGGGTTAAATGGCTTGCTTCCTGCTCTAAAGTATGTAGAGGCATAGCCTGATGCTGCAAAAGCAGCTATAAGAACCTGTGGAATTACAGACAAGAACGTAAGCAAGAATAAGCAGAGATTCTTGTGTATATTCCATCATTATATGGTATCACACAACTCACTCCACTCAGAGTGAAATCTGGATTAATGAAGCATGCCTGAGAGTGAAGCTACATATCCCAGCCAGAACCAGTATAAACTGTATTTCTTTTGTTGATATAATTTGTTTTTCTTCATGGCTTCAGTCAGCCTCTTTAAAGAGTCTTCTAAAATAACCAAATGCACAAAATACTGTTTTTCTACCTTTGACCAGGCTTTGATCTAAAGCACAGACTCAGCTCTCTTCTATGCTCCCTGTGAATAAATATCGTAGGATAACTTCTAATGACAAGGTCACATACAATTTCCTATGGGAACTATTTTATTTAGTGCTAAACAAATGTCTCTCATTTAGGATGTCCTTCATGCAGAGTTATCTCAGGATCTTCCACGAATGTGGGGCCTTATCAGCCGCTTTGTCTACATGTATAACAAAAATTTAGTAAGCTCTAAACCAGGCCTAGCTGGGAGTAATAAACTAAGTGACATGCCACAGTAATTTCAGTTATAGCTGCCTTTATCAGAGTTAAAAATAAAATCACAACAGGCACTCAGAATTCAAAACAAAACTTCAGAAAAGCAATATGGGGATAAAAATCACTCAGCTATGGATAATCTGCTAAGAGCAGGGCGAACCTTAACCAGGTTTCACTCTCCTCATGCTAGCGAGGACGTAACACTCGTGTGAGATTTTACATGCTTTGTTTTCTTCCCACTGTGTAATGGGTGCTCCATTGTCTATTCATTTCATCTTATTCATAAATGCAGCATCAACAGAAATAACGCTCTTTTCACGGGCTTTTCTTCAACAGGAAAAACCTTCATTCTTCCAAAATCTTCTTCATGAATTTAACTATAAGACACTACAGAGAAATGAGGGGGTTTACTATCCTTATCATATATCGAACAATGAGAAGAAAAAAGTTTCCACTACTTTTGAATACTTATTTAGGATAGCAAAATCCTGATTTTTCAGAGAATGATGAAGAAGCAGGTAACATATTCACAGCACTGCTACCCCTGATGCTTGGGAATTCAGCACTTCTGCCAAATAATCCCACACGCCTCAGCTTGGGTGTGCAATTTGCATTTTTAAGGTGCTTCTTAAAAATTTGTCTTGTACTCCTAGCATTGCACTAGGCATCTGCAGCAGAGAAGGGGACTGAATACACATTTCACAGAATCACAGAATGGTAGGGGTCAGAAGGGGTGTCTGGAGATCATCTAGTCCAACCCCCCCATGGTAGAGCAGGTTGCCCAGGATAACTTCCAGGCAGGTTCAGAATATCCCCAGAGAAGGAGACTCCACAGCCTCTCTGGGCTGCCAACCCATACCAGGAAACAGTAACAGTAACCCATAACCAGATTCCGCAAAAACACTATCAACTTTCCCCTAACAGCCTTTCCCTGATTCTTCTAAGGAAAAGACATGACAGATCAAAACATCCTGACAGCTGAACATAGGCCACTGGCTCTCAATTAAAAACCAAGACATACTCACAGGGGAGCTGAAGTCAGGCTGCCCAGGTAAACCTTGTTTTGGAACTTCTCTATTAGAAAGTGCCTAGGATGATATCTTATTGACACCTACATTGACTATAAGCTAGCCACAGATTTGGTTAGCTCTTGGACGCTGCTGGATTTGATCAGTGAAAGCCAGGAAAGGATGCTGCAGGTTCAGAAACTGCCAATGCCGACATATACAGCCCTATAAAGTAAGATCAATCTTCACATCAAGGAGCCACAATTGCAGGACTTGGTTTGAAGCAAAGTCCTTCAGCCTTGTTCAGATCAAACCTACCACCTATAACTGTATGCAGCATTCATCTGACCCAGCAGGGAGGTCTGTTGTCTGTGAACAGGAAGAGCAAGAGAGGACCCTGCACAGACCTCCACTCATCAGTTCCCTTTTTAATACAGACATAAGAAATGCTACACTAAATTTATTACCATGCGTTCATAGGGATCATCTGTTTCAGCAGCCTTATCCAAGAGTTCACTGTATTCCAGCTCTTCACAAAGATGCTGCAAGGTATTCAGAGGTTCATTTAGCTCAACCGGCATGGATACTTTGGAAAGATCTTTGCCAATGTTATTTCTCAAAATATTCCAGAGATTGATGTTACTGGTGTCAGGGCTGGGAGCTGGGAGACAAGTTCTCCGTCCATTCCTGAATGCACCTCCTGTCAGCTCACCATTAAGAACTGGGAAGGGAAAAAACTATTATCATAAGAAAGCACCAGATTAAGACAAAAAAAGACATATCCATTGAATTAAATCACCACCAGAACAAGCAAGCTGAAATCAACTTTTCTGATTTCAGCTGAGTTGGCCTTGTACAGACATGCAGAAAATCTGGTACATGAACATAATCAGTGTAATTTCCCAGAGTTTAAAATACAGCAGTATACTTTGCCGAGAAATGTTGTCTGCAACACTGGTGTTGTCCTCTGATATATTATCACTCACATCACTGATATAAGATTCATCATCAGAAGCCTAAAACATAAATAAAATATAAATTAAGTCAAATATATAAAAATATACTGA
>JANHGN010022738.1:21657-60986 GCA_024605025.1 Megaceryle maxima | reverse complement strand
CATAAATATACTGACAGACAAAAATAATTGATTGAAACACAAGTAGTCAAGAAATCATCTCCAACTAATTATGAGTTTTTAACTACATCAAGTGGATGTTTCAGTCAGTCCATATTGCCAATAGACTAAGAGAGTCAAAATAAATGCTGTGCTCAGGAGCCTGAACTGTATCTGACTGCTTCAACTTTGAGCTTGAGTGAGTCAATTTCTTAGGCTTCTGTCTACTTCTCTGATTACAGAGAATAATATTTGAAGAATTTTTAAAGAATATTTTAAAATCTAAATTAGTTGACTGTATAGTCAGGCATAATTGTTCCTGTCTATGTCATCCTTCTCTGAAACTGCCACAGTATAGCAAGGACATATACTGAACATAAGATACTGATACAAATAACGTTCAATTCAGTTTTATACTTCAGGGAACTAACTTCTGCACCCCACCAGAAGGGATTCTCAGGTTCATTCATCTACAACTTACACATTCTAATACCTTTTTATTCTAAGTAGCATTAAGAAAAAAGAATTAAAAAAAATTATTCACTAGTGGTAGAAATACCTAAATCTGTCCAACAGCAAAGTTACAGCATGCTATCATAGCCTACCTCATTTTCTGACGAGCTGGCAGATAGAAGCACTTCCTGTGCATCAAAGAACTCTGAAACAGATTCAGACATAGAGAGCCTGCTTTCATTAGAAACTTGCTGAGAAAGTGGCAAACTGACATGAATTTGTTCACCTGTCTATAAATAAAGCACAGAAAAAGAAAAGTATTATTTCTAATATAAAAGAAATATGCATTGAAGGGGTAAATCAACTGAGTAATTTTTCAATGCCAAATATGAGCACAGATAGGAAAGACAGCATTTTAGTAAGGCTTTGTGTATACGTAACAGATGAGAATTTGACAACTACAAAATGAAGTGCATTTTGAGCAGTGAGATCCATGTCTTCATTTGAAGCCTGCCCAGCATCAACTGCTAAGACTTAGCAGCATGAATAATCACAGATCTAGATCTGTATATCCAGAGGAATGGTTTTGTATACAATATCTGAGTTCAACCATGAAATTCAGATGAAAAGACACATCATAACAAATTACACCCTGGGATCTAGTTTTGAAACAACCAAAACACAAATATAAATTTTTTTAGGGCTTGGGAGTTATAAGTTACATTAAAAATAAATGTGCCTCTGAACCAGTTTAGTAAAAAATGTTTGAAATATTTGAATATTCAGGAGGAAGTCTATAATACATATTTATGTGCTTTTATTCTATGTTTGCACTTAAAATCTCATTTGAGTTATGCCATTAACACTGACTGCTAAAGGGAATGAACTCTCTATGGTTATAATAAAGAGAAATTAGCAGCAAAGGCAAGAGTTCAAAATTGGTTTAAGTGTATATCAGTAGGGGGCCAAGGTAATTTCAACAGTGGAACATATCTTCCTCTTCCTGCTATTGATGAGAGGAATGCCAGGTTTCATTGTGTCACCCTATGGACTATAATTTTAAGACAGGGGAAGAGATTCTTTCCCTGTACCATTCCACCAAAGGAGCTGCTGCTGTAGGGGATATCAGGCTTCTGACTTAATCCCTTAATTTATACAGCATGTTGCTTCTGGAAGATAATACAGATAACACTATGGAAGCCCTTCTAAACACAGTTAACTCTTCAGATTTCAACTCCATCCCCATTAATCTTACTACACAAGTCCTGCAAATGGTTTTGTTGACATATTAGTCCTGTAGAATTATACTCAAAATGCACTAATACAAAAAAACAAAGGATAAATCATATACAGAGAAGTCAAAATCCATTCCTTTTTCTTTTCACTGGGGCTTATAGGCTTGTGTGTGGGTTATGATGTTTGATGAACTATAATGAAAAGAGAAGCTCATATCACTGTTATCTTCACAGGAAGTGAGTTAAATCTTATGGGTTTATACATACTATAGAAATTTGAAACACGTCCCTAGCTGAAAAAGGTGCTGATATGGCATTACCTACACACTGCAAGATTTATATATATAAAGTAATCAAAATGAGAAATCTGGGAACCTCTTTGAAAAACTCCTTCAGTCAGACACATTTGTACCAAGTTAATGATGTACATATGAAAAAAAAAAAAAAAAAAGAAGAGATAACCAACAAAAAATACAAAACAGAAGGGATTGTGATTGCTCAGAATTTCACTGCAGATTGCTGTGCTGTGGCACCACTTCACCTCTATCTTCTGTTGCTCATCTCCAACATGATGAACTCTTGGAAAAATTGTTTAGACATTTTCAAAAAGCAAAGAAACAAAAGGAAACATATTTTCATATTCCTTTCTTGTGGTAAGAAATAATTAGGAGATAAGAGTATGTTAAATTGAAATTGGTTAGCTACTGTATTACATTCAAATACAGTAAAACCTCACTAATTCCCACAGCCAAAAATTAATATTCCAAAACTGGAGTCCTTCCCTGTTTCTCTTCAGAGACCAAACTGAGTTCTTTCATGATATCTGACATATGCAAAATAAAAGACAGAAGATTATTTCATGTAGGGAAAATATAACCTTACTTTTTCTGAACACTTGCCAATCTGAAAAATTCTGTAATTTGCCAGGTGTGTTTCAGCTATTAATGAGAATTAGCAAGGTTTGATTGTACTCTAAATCTATTAAAGGCCGAAGTCTTACCTCATCAGGACTAGGGATAATATTTACACTGACAACCTGATCACAAATAACAGATTCTGAATGTATTCTGTTCAAGCGACTCCTTAGTTCAGCATTCTGGTTGAGAGCCTTAAAATAAAAATTGCACATTTCATTTAAAAATAAAAAGTAAGCATTACATAGGAAAAAAAAAAAAAAAAAGGTAGCTTCTTCCCAGCAATTTCCTAAGAGATCACAGAACCTTATTTCTTCCATTTTTAAGCGAGAGATCTATTTTGAGATCCTCTTCTCTAATATGATTTAACCTTTTGGTTGGTCTGCCTTCAGTGATTTTCAGGAGGTAGAGGGGACAGATATTCTCCTACGATGTAACAGTGGTATTCTGTCTTCATTATTCAGATAGCTCTTTGGCAGATATACTGCTGGGTTATGTACATTATGGAAATGGGGAGTGAATGCAACAAGAAAGAATGAAACTGCAGAACAACAAATAGGAACTACCCCACAAAATGTCGAAAGAGGTAGTTCTTGGTTTACATGTATACAGCCCTTTCTGAAACAAAGTTATCAGCACTTAGACCCTTCCTTTGCAGCAAAACCAGTAAAACTGCTAGTATCATTCACTGTTTTCCTGTCCAGATCAATTTGATATATTTTCATGTGTACACATTTCAAACTACTGATCCACTAGAGTGTCACAAACACCAAAAAAACTCAACTGGTGTCTGGTATCTGATTTTTTTCTTTTTTTAAAGCTCAATCTAGATCATAAATTTGAGTGCATAAGTGCATATTGTCTATTATCCAGAAACAGTCATGTGCAAGATTCTGAAGTCCAAAAACTTATAATATGTTACATACCTAGAACATGAACTGACTTAACCCTAATATATCCCCAGCACTGAGGATTATAGAAAAAAGCGACAACCATACTGTTTTGTTAGAAAATGAGCATTATAACAGAATAAGAATGTTCTTTTGCCTCCCCCTAGATTTCATGAATGTACTGAAACAAAGTAGGACCAAAGTAAAATAGATTAGCTTAAACTGCCACTATACAGTTTAAGTTAACCCATTTTACTTTGTTCTGAAATGGCCTGGGCATGTTCACAGTTGCCATCTATCCGGATGACTAACAGCAGCTTGGCAGTACCTTAAACTGATCAAACTTGGTCAGGAAAATGGTCATCTGACTGATGTAAAATTTCCACTTATTCCCAATTGAGACTATGATCAAATGTGTGACAGTGACTTTTAGACTAAGACTAGAGGACAGGAGCAAGAAGAAACCATGATTGCCTGTTTCATACAAGTTGATAATATGTCTCCACAGGTCTTAGTTAAATTTGTATCAATAACCAGAAATGGTTACCCTTATCTTTTGTCCTTAACCTTTCTTTATTACAACACATAGCAATGAGTCTGTGTAACATGATATGCACCTGTAGCTATAGGAGATTTCTGCATCAAAGCAAAAGATTCCAACCCAGCAACAACAGTGTATGAAATAATACACACACTTGGGTGAAGTTCTATTTGCCTTTAAACTTCTGCTCATATTTCTTGCAGATGCAGTAGTCCACACCAATTCATCCTTCAGAGTAAAAGCTTTTATGTTTCTTAGACAATTAATTAAAAATTTTAAATTATTCTATAACCTGAGGACTTAGTGTCACTTTACCTCTTCTTCCCCACTACAGCCAATGACAATTTTTGGGTTAAGTAGGAATGATGCTGGACTGTAACAGGTTTATATTTGAAAATCTAATTTATCTATGTTTATGCTATAACCCATGATTTCTTCTGCAGTTAAAGACTTGGACATATAAAACAAATCTGAAAATATACAGTCAAAATTTCAAACTTAATTAAGAAAACAAGAATATCTCCTTAGCTGTGCTGGAAACAGCTCCAGGAATGATATTTAGCATTTGTATATTATAAACATTTGATCATAGAATCATAGAATGGCTTTAGTTGGAAGGGACCTTAAAGACCACGTAGTTCCAACCCCCCTGCCACGAGCAGAGGCACCTCCCACTATACCAGGTTGCTCAGACCCTCAGCCAGCCTGGTCTTAAACACTGCCCTTTTTCTTTACTTTGGCAAACCATAACAAAAACACGTTTACACAAACAAATGCTATCCTTCACCTCCACATGCACCGAGGTTAGACCTATGTCAAGAACTTGGCTTTTTCTTGTCTCTTCTACCTCAGAACATGGCCTAACTACAAAAGAAATAGTGCATTTTGAAATCAAATCAAGAACATACCTGAGAGAGGGACTGTCTGAGGTGTGCTATTTGAGCATTGTGGCCTGTAAGATCCTGCTCTGAAACGATCTGCTTAAGCTTCTCCTTCTCTATAGCTATGCTGTTAAAGGCAGACTTCAAAAGAGAATGCACTAAGCAAAATGAAAAAAAGAAAATAAGTGTTTTCTCAGCTACAGAACCGCACACAGACATCTATTACAATATTTCAGCAATAAAGACAGAGAGTGAGATTTCCATCCCACAATTACATAAATTTGAAACAAACTTCAATTAATCCATGCCAAATTAAGTACAAATACTTAAAACTTTAGGTTTTAATGTGTATACTGTATGTTCACACATATGTCCCCTGAACATACTCTTGGTGTTGAACATGTGGAAAGGTGCATATTTGGAAAACCTGAATCCAATGTGTGCTCTTTATTCTCTTTCTGGTTTGTTTTTGTTTTGTTTTGTTTCTTTGTTTGGGTTATTTTTTGTTTCTTTTGTTTGTTTGTTTGCTTGTTTCTTAAAATCTTTTTCTTTTCAGAGCAACAAAAACATAAGTACTGCTAAATTTTAATATTGGTCTTCAGTCAGATTTATGACATTTTTTAAGATATCAGTCTCACATTTTTCCTATGTTTGTTATATAACAGATAGCAAACTCATAACAAACCCTTTTAAAGATTTTTCAGTTTTAAAGTATTTTTCAGTCTGTAGGACCATTCATTTATTAGCAATAAAATGGCATTTCTAAAGTATATTCTACTAATAAGCCCTTCTTCTGTTGTTTCCACAGATACAGAAAACATTGCAGAAAAATGAATTGCACAACATTGTATGTAGCAGTGACATTCTGATTAACCTTTGGGGAGAAACAAAGCATTTTATTGCGAAAAAAAAGGTTTGCAAATTCAGTTGCATATTTACAAGATGCAAAAAGCAGTTCAGAAGACTTCTAAAAATAAATCCTTTATCACAGAATCACACAATGTCTTTGGTTGGAAGAGATTTTCAAGATCATCTAGTCCAACCTTCGACCCAACACTGCAAGCTCACCACTAAACCGCATCTCTGAGCACAAGGTCCACACACCATTTAAATGCCTCCAGGGATGGCAACTCCACCACTGCCCTGGGCAGACCGTTCCAATGTTTGATAACCCTTTTGGTGAAGAAATGTTTCCTAATATCCAGCCTAAATCTTCCTTGGTGCAGCTTGCATCCATCCCCTCTGGTCCTGTCACACATCACCAGGGAGAAGAGGCTGTCCCCCTCCTCGTTCCAACCTCCTTTCAGGTAGTTGTAGAGAGCTATAAGATCTCCCCTCAGCCTTGTCTTCTCCAGACTAAAGAACCCCAGGTCCCTCAGCTGCTCCTCATAGGATTTGTGCTCAGTTTACCTACCTCTATATTCATGACATCCATGGAAAATGTAAGGAGGATAATACGTCACCTTTATGTAAGCCACCTGAGCAGTTAAAATTCTTATACAGTATCATCTAATGCAGATGAATGGCCTGGCCATAACTAAGTGAAGGCAATAAAGAAACACAACAGAGAAACATTATAAAGGAAAAGCTTGACATTTCCAGTTACCTTTTTGTGCCATGAGGCAGAATTCTTCTTGAAGTTTCATGTACTCAGTAGAGCACTCCAGAGGGTCTGTTACATGACTTGGGGGAGTCTGAAACTCAATGTCTGCACACAGGTTGGGATTGGATGAATGCAATCGAACAGGTGACATTGTAGCACTGAAAGGGACCTACAGCAAGAAACAGTGAAGAAAGGATGTAGAAGGTGCAACTAATCTTTTGACTCCGTTGAAGCAAAATACAAAAAAAATTAGTTCACAATGTGAAGAGCATGGCAGGAGTGAACATTGGAACTTTGCTCTCCTAAGTATCAGCACAGCTGACGCAGAACTTTCTTGAAATTTTTCACTGAAAACAGACAAAAGAAGGCCTAAATTACATTGCTAACAGCTAACAATGGAGCATTTCAATTCCAACATTTACCAAAATGGACCATTTCCTAATGTTTAAAAGATGACTGGAAAATTGAACCATGACACATGCTGATTTATGTTTGGACATGTGAGAGCACACATAGAATTACTCTGTTGTTACAATACCAACATCTGAAGTATGCAAGTTCCTCCACAGATCTAGAAATAGGGTATGATATGATCAAATAGATTATTGAAGTTTTTCAAAACTACTGGTTTGAGTTGAAACTCACTGTAGTGGCAACTATGAAGAGGGGAAAAGCATATAGTCTAACTACGGAAATAAACAACAACCAAAAAAACCAAACCATCCAAACAAAAAAACAACCAACCAACCAAAAAACCAAAACCAAACACACACCAAAGCAAAATTCCACTTCCTTAAGTGGAAACCATAAATAAATGCAAAGAGATACAGTTTAGTAAAATGGAGCAAAGAATTTAGTTTATTATAATTTCCACTTCTCTTTCTCCTTCTCTACTTTTCAGGTACAGTAATAAAACTATACATATAAATCTTTGTAAGTTATAAGTGTTATATACACATGTATCATGAGTACTTAGTTACCTGTATGCTACATATGCAGTGTGTGGCTACCACTGTTATATATGTGATGTGTGTGTGTATGTTGCATTTTATCTTAATTTTACCATTTACACACATCTGTATAAAAATCAGGCCAAGAGCCCTATTTTCGAATTTAAATGCAAAAGAAAGACATGCAGTACTACATTTTGTTACTTACATATTAAGCACTGTTAAAGACATTTAACACATTTGTCCTGGTTTGAGTGAGAACAGAACTAATTCTGTTCAGTCATTTTACTTTTTAGCTAAGTTCTTCTAACAACATTAAATCTATTTTATATCATTATACTGATTGAAGATAAATCAAGAATTTCCACGCTGCAGCACAATGTAATTATTTAAATACAAAAAAAGAAGTGGCTAAAATATAAAGGCATGATAAAGAGCAGAAGATAACATAAAAAGTCATATTACTAAGAATTTCTATCAACAAGTAGGTTCTATACTAACATCAGTATTTCAAATTCATATGTTGTTATTTCATTACATCGGGAATGGCTTTATCAGTCCCTTCCTGTAAAGATGTTAAAAATTAGCCTTTTAGGTTTCCAATTTCTCAATGAAATCCTCAAAATCTGGTTCGATCTATTCATAACTTCTCATTCCACTCATGGGCATATTCTGCAAAATACTATTTTCCACCCTGTTCTTCCTCAAGTTCCAGTTATATATATAGCACATAAAATAACAGCTCTATGGCACCTACCCAGTACAAACTTTCTGCACTCATGCATTTTCAATTCCAGCTATATCAATAAAGTACTTCTTTTAATTTGACTTCATTTTAGCCTCATATCAAGATGACTTCAGCAACAAGAGATGCAGAATAAATTCCTTCCATTTGTCCTGGATATTTATCCCATTATCTTTTTCACAAGTACCAGTCTGCCTCTCTCAACAACCCAACAAAACTATGTTAATTAACTAATGTAACTAAATGCAGTTTAATGTCAATTTTCAAAATTATCAAATTTCAAAACATTTTCACTTTTTAAAACAAAGAGCATGCTCCTAGAACTTTCTGACTAGGAGCACCACAAAGGTTCAATTGCTCCAGGTGGCTCCAAGAAGGGCAGAGTAAGTGGCTACCAATAGCTGGGGGGGTGGGACATGACAACACATATCCAATTCTCAAGCCCATCCAAAAGGTAGGAAAAAAGCTGATTGCAGCTATAATACAGGATGTTGAGGGAGAAACCCCACAGACCCATGTGCATATGGTGATTTTGCAGGTTGCCCCAGTATCATGTAAACTGACTGTCCGAGCCACAGGCAGGCTGCCCACACATAGCAGGGGCTCTTTAGTCACTTTGTGATGAAGCTAGCCTAAGAGACTTGCTGTAGATACATCATTTCTGTTTCATACCTACGCTGGCCAGGCTGACACACAGTGTTTCTGCAGTGATGGTTATTGGAAAGTAACATTTTAAAGTATGTGCTAGAGAGAGCATTTACACGTTCTACAAATACTGTCACACTGCTTGCAAGAAATACACATCCACATGAGAGAGACAAGTAGCTGTTTTGCTGACTGCTTTAAATACAAGAACCAAAAATTCTGAACTGTTGACTGGCATGAACTCTCATCATACGCATCTTCTGGAAAAATTTCCAAGCTCCTTTTCACAACAGATGAAAAACTCCATAGTGTACAAACTCTTTTACTCTCTTGAATAGGCCACAGTTCAAGAAACATTACTGACATACTTCTCTTCCCTTTTTTACTTTCACTGCTGTGCTTTCTCTCTATATCCATGGCAACTTGATTCTGACTTTATTACCCATTGGGTTTTTTTGTTGTTTTGCTGTTGTTATTGTTTTGGAGGGTTTTTTTTAAATACTTAAGCTTCTTGATACATCACTCTGGTTTCCTCCATGCACACGCTCTTCTAGACATGTCCTCAGATGTACCTTGTCTTGACTTTCTGCTTTATGCCAGGGATGTAATCCCACTTATCCATCACCTTCTTCGGAATTATGTGCTCATGTAGGAACAGGCTGTTCCTGGTAGAGTAGTTTGTAAGAAAAACCTTCTCTTTCTGCCATGCATTTAACTGATGTAATTCTGTATCTCCCAGTCTGTACAGCCAGCTCCGCTGTCTGGGAGATACAAGCACTTTGCTACATCATCCAGGAAGAACAGGCCATTGCCACAACCACTACAACAGCTGCAGAGTCATTTTGGTGCCTTTAGTTTTCTTTCCTCCTGTACTTTTATCAGCTTCTCCAAGACCTCTCTCACCTGTAGCTGAAGTGAGGACCTGTTAACAACATAGTGTTTCCCCAGACTCCTACGGCCTTGCAATCTAAGTCCAGCTGTATTTGTTCCACTTAAGCCCTCATTGCTACAGCTCTTTCCAGTGGTGTTTACTGCTAAAGCAGTAGTTAGCAGTGGTTAGAGCCTCCTACTAACACTGCTCAGCCACATACACTGAGAAGAGGGTTGATTTCTCAGGCAGACTGATGAGGCCAGAGTATCAATCAATTATTGAGCTAATTATTGAGTTAATTTGGAAACTAGAGAAACACGTATTTCTCTTATGCTTTTTAGGAGGGCCTAACAGTAACAGAGGTTTGTGTTTCAGGTAGCAGGTACTCAAGGTACTCAGGCTTAAGGAGAAGCTATGGCTGATCCAGGGGATTTTAGCTATGGGCTGGAGCAGTAGACCCTGGAATACTTTTGCCTGGTGAAGACATCCACTGCCTGGGCTAGATAGGGGATATGCATTTAAAGCTCATTTCAATCTTTGGCTGCACAGTCTTCCCTATCTAGTTGTTGCACTAGTTGTTGATGGATTGTTACTAGTGTTTATATTGTGCAGATCTAGTAAGTGCTTTCCTTATAAAGCAGCAGCTGAAGAAATCCTTTTGATGCTAATCTGATTTCACAAATAGCACTCTCCCCTCCCAATTACCAGCCCCTGTGTTGATTTCATAGCTCGATTTTGCATCAAAGACTTACGGAATTAGCCAAACTAAATACAGAGACTAGAGGTAGTAATATGACTTTTTGGGATTATGGAATGTAAACAAAATGTCTCCAATGAAAAGGCTAAGCTTATACTACTAAAAAAAAAAACCAAAAAAACAAAAAAAAACCAAACCAAAACCAACTTTATTATCCCATGATTGTTTGTAACAAATCTCCTTGGTTCTGCTGTCTTGATAGAGCCTGTCATGATAATCTTGTATCAGAATTTGGTATTTTTTTTCCATTTTGTATAGTATAGAGCAAAGTATGTCAAAGACATGTTTAAATAATGCAGGGCCTGAGTCTGACTGTCACTTGCACTTGCATAAAGGAGGAGGGACATGTACAACATGTAAACAAGCTCATACCCACATTTCTGCAATTCATTTGTATCAGGCCTGACCACTTCTAAGAAACTCAGATGAAAGTGGGTAGCATGAACACCTCCAAGAAGTGCAAGAAACATTTTCATAAGCTTCATTTTACATTCAAGTTACATAGCTTCCCATCTTTAGAGCTAATCCTTGATTTTTAAATCCACTCACTGTTGTAGCCACTGCAGCTGCTAGTCTCTGCCGGCGTCGTGTTGTGCTGAACTGGCCCTTCGGTGCCGGCCCTTCCTGACAGTGAATGCAAGAAGACAAGGAAGTAGAAAAAGAGAAGGGAATGGGTGATGGGACACAGGAAGATGAAAGGTGATCAGAAAAGGAAGAGGGAGAGTCTTTAAGTGGATTTCAATTTTGTTAACTCTTATGGCCAACACATTCTGAGGACATATCACATGTTTTCAGTTGTGTATGCCAGAGACATAAAAAAAGCTATATAATTCACTAAAATTATCTCCAGATGAGTTGGACTGCAGTGCACTCACTAAGACTACGTTTAAAAAAAAAATGTTATTAGCATTGCCATTGAGAGTCATAAGGCAATTTTGAAATATGAAACAGAAGGGATGCTATGGTATGGCAAGGAACACAAAACCCAAACTCCTTCTGGTGGTGATCACTTGACCATGTAGAAGATGAATTCTGAAAGAGATCACTTTGCATCAGTAGGAAATGCATGAACTGTGGTAACTGGAGGTGTATGTATCTTAATGGTAAAACTTTTCAGTGAGTATGTTAGAGTGAGCTTGCTTACATAAAGGTTCCTATACACAACTCTAGCATTTCCGTGTCCATCCTTAAGACTATATGATCATTTTGTTGACACACCACTTTGAGTTACAACTATTTAAAGCATGTAATTGCCTAATGCAGAGGAGCTCCACAGCTAGCATAAAAATGTTCTACTTCTGTAGATGATATTGACTTATGTCATTTTGAAGCCATTTTAAGATTTTAGAAGACTGGAAAAGCCACCTTTCTGTTAAAAAAATCCATCCCTTTACATTTTTCTTCCCCTGTATCTTCACCTATAGCCACTTCAGTATTCTGAAAGCAGCCTGGGCACCATATAATTAACAATGGTACAAATTGGATACATGACACCATGCTGAAGAACAGGATATTGAAGCTCAATTATTAGTTGAAGCATCTTGCTCTTGTAATAGTCCTGCTGGTAGGGTTGCTGCATCTGAGAATGGCCACACACTCCCCGCTCTGGCTGATACTAGTGGCAGTGCTATTGACAGTGGAAGGGTTGCCTAATGATCACAGCAAGAGAAACTGTGCTTCGTAATATTTAGTAAAATTCCCACATTAAAAACCAGGTACATAACATTTAAAATATAAACTTCTTTTAAATCAGAGAACACATCATATGAGTAATGTAAAGCTCTTTGTTCTCTACAGAAGTATGTCTATGATGTGAATAAGAGTTTGAAAGAATATACTTGTTTAACTAATATGGACATATATAAATATATATGTACAGAGAGAAATGAACGAATATGTATCTACAAGATTATCAGTGCAGATATACATTATTAAAATGGGAACACTGAACACTGCAGAATCGCATGCTCCTCTCAGTACAAAAGAAAGTGAGGTCATAATCAGAGTTATGATATGAAGAAATACTTATTTAAGGGAAAAGCCATTCTTTGGGTCTGGTTTAATTTCTGAGCTGAAAGTCTTAGTACAGCAAGCTGCCTTTTCAGGTTGCTCCATACCGTATAGTTCTCTGTTAAACTAATCCCCAACAGAATTAAAAAAAACAAAGAAAAACAAAACAAAACAAGAACACAGTTAGACTTGGAACTTCATATCTCTGAAAATTAAAATCTTTTTATGAGATTTTAATTAAATCATTAGTTCATTTTATTGCTTTTCAGTAACCTTTTTTTCATCTTTTGAGTATCTTTAGATTGTCATGAGAATGACAAATCAGTCTTTTACCCAAAGTGGGAAAAAAACCAACACAAAAACCTGTCAGTTTTTGTATAAAAGTTTCATCTGTAAAATGAATGAATGCAGGCTATTTTCATAAGACTTCAAATAGGCTTTTTAAAAACAATCTGAACCTCCTTCATAAAAAGCAATCTTTCTTAATAGAACCAGACCATTTATTACTCTTAAACAAAGGCCTGTAAATTAAACTGTTAATTCTAAACAATTTAGCAATACTAAACCCCCAAACCTGCAAATGTATACACACACGCTGCACATAATTTTATCCTGGGGAGTAACACCACTCTAGTAACTGGTATGAGTTGTGTGAACAAAGTTAACTTCATACAGAGCTGGTACACTTAATTGATAAATATATATTTCTAAAAAACAAAGCAAGCAGCTTTTCTTACAAGAAAAAGTATGTTCTAAACACATTATACACTTGGCATTCATAGTCCAAAATATGTTATCAGTAATAAAACAAAAGCTATCTCATTAAGAAAAAAATGGTCACAAGTACAATCAAAATCTGAATGGGAGAATTCTTGCATCTTATTCCATGGATGCTGAGCTAGCAAAACTTCTATCTTCTTTCCCCACTACTCATGAACAAGACACTTTGTATACTGAGCTCGGTTATTCTTATGCTCCCCAGAGGGATGGTTCTCAACATCATACTCTCAGAGAGTCTTTCAATGGTAGTTGACTGCTCATTCTAAAATAAATAGGTGACAGTACTTCAAATAGAAGTAATAATGCAACTATCTTAAAGCTAGTATGTTAGTATTAGCATAATCCCCTAAAAATAATGAGATGTATGGAGATATAGGAAAAGGAAAAGGACAACACAAGTTTTCTTAGTACCAAATGTCAACCATTTAAAAGCAATTCATGTGTAGGTATCATTAAAAAATGAACACAAATTTGACAAAGTGATTCTCAGTAGTGGATGCCCTAATAAACAGTTTATAAAGAGCTGAAATAGTCTTGAAAAAATGACGTATAAGGAAGGCCCATGAAGCTAGAAGGCATTATTAACAGAAGAACAAAATAGGACAGTAAGCTTAAAAAACAGATAGGCATGAGAGGAAATCCACATTTTAGTGGAATGGCAACATGAGCAAACTAGGAATAGCACAATGAGTGAGAATGAGACTATCTTTCACAGATCACATCTTTAGACTATTCATGGGACAGGACAGCCCTTGGAAGAATAAGCAACGTGTTGAGCTGAACAAACTAGCCAAGGTAACAGTGCAGCCAAAAAGGAGTTTTCATCTTCCATATAATTTAGAATAATTTTATTGTTGCTGTTTCACTGAAAATTAATTTATAAATCAGTCTTCAATACCTTATTGCTTTCCTCTAACAAAATAAGTTTTAAATTTCCAGTATCAAGCTTGCCAGGAGTTAATGCTGACACAGGTTAGGTAGAGTTTATTTTTGGTCCAGAAGTGATGGACCCATATAGAGCAGTGCCATGCACACAAACCCTCACAGGGAAATGTGCAAACAAACTGTATTTGAGAATTTCAGGAGCTGAGAGACAACTCCTGCCAAGCCACAAAGAGCAGTTTGAGAGTCAGGTGCCAAAATGACAGAAGCCCAGACCATTGTCACTTTGGCAAAGTTCAGGAAACAAAGGAACAGCTTGTAATTCCTTGTGACTCACCCTAGATAATCATACATTGACTGTTTTCATATTTTTTTCATCATTTTTGTGGAGAGGATTCTCCCTAAGACCACTGCATCATGAAAGAAGAACATGCAGTATTGACTCCATAGGTACCAAGTAGTTTCATCCATTTTCCTGGTATTTTTATTTGCCTGTGATATTCATCAGCAGGGGGACACAGTGATCCTTCAAATGCAGGTAATAGGACATGACATCAATCACCAAAATTCCTTTGTTAATGAACCTTTTTAATCCTAACAGATCCTTCATTGTTCAACCTATTGTGATTTATCTAGTATAACAGGTGAAAATAAAAATCACCTTCAACAGCTGCAATGAGAAAACTGATGCAACTACAATTTCTTCATTCCTTAGGATTATTTATCTTAAATGAGTCATGGAGAACTCCTCACTGTGTCTCTGAGTCACAGAAAACTCCTTATTGTGACTCTAGCAGAAATATTAAAGGCTTTCAAAGTTTGCTTGAATTTCATGGAATTTAAATGGATCAATAGTTGCTGACAATTTTTTATTCTGTAGCAGACAGCACAGCAGTGATGGTTAGCTCCTGAAGTCAGTTGACTATACACTTCATTATCAGCTGCTCAGTTATGAAAATAAAAACAGGTTTTGGATTAGGCCTCAAAACACAACTTCTTCTGACAAAACACAGTAAGACACCTTGGATATAGCAGCAGCATAAGTGTATTATGCTTATTTCTGTGCTTTTACTTATCAGCAATAAGACAGGAAGAGGTAAAATCTTTCTTCACATCATTCATTCTTTGGTTGATTCAGTTTGTTCCTACACTGGCCTTTTTGATAAGAGAAGGCCTGCAAAAATATTTGTCATTGGTAACATTCTTAGTACATCTCTTGACCAAAAAAAACCCACCAAAACCAACAAACAAACAAACAAACCTGTTGCATTTAGTATTTCATTTATATTTTATGTTTTTAGCTTGATGTCACCTCCTTAACTAGCCCTCTTGGCAAGTTTGGGATAGAGTATCAGTATCATCATATGCTGTGTGCATATGGCCTTTTTTTGCACCTGAATTGACTAGTATTTAGATACCCCTCCTTTCCCTAGATAGCAATGTTTTCATATGAATGAAAGTAAAATCAACACTTTTCTCACAATCTACTCTAGGTTTTAAACAACAAACTAAAATTTACTTCATCAGGAACAAGAGAGACAGTACACTGACTTCCTACTTTCAGCTAATATATCACTTCACGATTCAAAGTTAATCTAAAAGTACAGTGAAAATTAAAACATTGTACATTCAGTACCTGAAGTTGAATTTTTGCATCTTTGCTGACACTTTTTGTTCTCCATCGTCTGGTGACCCGCTTGTCTTTCTTTGAAATATCTACACAGTTAGCCTACATTACACAAATAGTTAAAAGCAACAAAGTACTATTAAGTTGACAAAAGCAACACTGACAATACAGAAAGTTAGTGAAGAATTGTAGCGTTAGACACTTAAAAATTACAAACTAAGGAGAAGAATGCCACTGCTGGGGCCTGCAACTACAGCAGTGACCAGTAGCTATCCATACACTTCTATAAACACACGGTATATTAAGCTCAATTAGCAAAACTACTGTTATACTTTCTTCATGAGTGCACCATATTTAGGATCAGGTCTTGAAGTCCTCATGGATTTCTGTTTTGGTACTACTCAGAGAAATGCAGAGTTCACTTCTTACTGAAATCAATGGTAAGTCTCATTATCTAATTGGAAATAGACTTCCCAATGCACCAACACCACTGAGAGATTTGTGTACTCAAGGAGACTGAGCAAAAAAGGAAGAAAGCGTTTACGATTTAGTATCTGCTGTTACTTTTTTGTGGTCAAGAGGAAAACTCACCCTGAACTGTGAAACAGTCCAACCCTTGGGACCATTGTACTATGCCCTCTTTTCTAGAGCATGCAACTTCATCTTTGAGGGTCTTTGGGTCTCCATTCCTTAAAAACTTAAAATGGTATCTTACTCAGCACAATAAAATGTCCTTAAATTTCAATGTATACATGTATTTCTGTTCTAACAGCTTTGCAAATGACTTAATAATTTGATTCGTCCTGTTTAACTCAAATAATTAACAGTTCTAATTCTTTTTTTTTTACACATGAAACATTACTATACATATTTAAGATAAACATGTAAGATAAACCTTTCATTCAAGAGTTAACACTTTCAGAAAATCATTCTGAATTAAGAGACATCTTTGTAGTTCTCTTAACACAAAGAACAAGTGTTTCAGCATGATGATTTATATTCAATCATATTTACCTGCATGTCTGTGAAATTTGGTGCTGACTGAGTTCTCTGTAGTATTTCTAAATTTTGAAGAAGTTTACTGAGTTCCACAAGGTTTGACTGACAATGAGCAAGATCTAACAGATACAAAACAAAAATATGTTAGGTGCTTCAGTTTGGACTTTCATATTTTTGTGATGATATCCATCATTGGCAGTTTATTGCATTATAGAAGTTAAATGTCAAAATCCCTGATATTAAGGCATGTAAGTGAAAGTTCTAGAGCTATTGAACACTTGTCATTTCTGTGGGAGTCAGCAACAAATCTGGACCTCGGAAGTGGATCCTATTTTAACAATGCTATCAATTAAGATAACGCAGATTACTAAGACAATTTTTAAAAGTAGCATCCCAAAGCATGCATGAAGAGAAGTTCCCACTACAAGCATCTAATTACCTGTAGAGTTACCTTATGTGCATGTAAAAATGCAACTTGATCAGTTTAATGATTGTATTGGGTCTGACTGAGCTGGAGTTAATTTTCCCCATAGCAGCCTTCCCAGTGCTGTGATTTGCACCAAGAGCTGGAAAGGTGCTGATAACGTATCAAAAAGAAGTTTTGCTGAAAGAACAAGGCATGAAAAGGTGAAGACTAACCTTCTGCACACCTGTCCATCTCTTCAGAGTCCTGCAACCAGGCTGCTACTTTACTCTGGCCAGTAGTGCAGGTGGCAGGAAGGCTATTACTGCAAGGGATAGGAGACTGCCAGTGGAAGTTATTTTGTTGCACCTAAGGCATAATAAAATGCTTACATTTACTATTGCTATGTTGCTCAGTCAGTGTAATCATCATACTACTTAAGAATAACAAACCAAAATTTGCCTGAACAGCATGTAGGGGAACCAAACCCCACAAGCAAACTGTGTTTGTTAATCACCAGTTAGAGAAGCTGTTGCTTAAGAGGAAGAACATTATCAAACAGTAAAAAGAAAGATTTCTCCCTGATGATAAATGCAAATACAAATTGTTCTGGGGATGGTGAATTCTTTGCAAGACCTCTACAGAAGCGCATTAATGAAGGCTACAGTAAGCCTAAATTAGATAGTCTCGCAGCTGCACACACAACTTTTTGCTGGCCACTGTTTCGCACAGTGGAAACTCCTCTCTATTCACGTTACAAGTGGCGCCCACTGAAACTGCCCATGAGCAGGCCCAGTGGGTGTGAGTTTTCAACAAAAGACTACTACATACCTTTCCATCCGACACATTAGCAGCTGGTGAAGACTCTGTAGTAGAGGCTGAAGGGAATATATGAAAGCTAGCATCTCTTGGAGATCTCACAATCTCATTCTGACGGTACAAACGGTGGTGGCGTAATTTTGAAACCCATGCATCAAATGAATCCTGGGACTTCACCTGGAAACAAATTCACTATCAAGAAAGCACTCAAAAGACTACTTTTCTGTACATTTTTTTTCAGCTTTATTTATTTTCAATGTGGATGAAAAGAAATAAGTATTTGCATAACTTTTTACCTTCAGATGATAGATATGTTCTTCTGTGTCAAGATCTATTCTACGAGCCTTCTTTTTTATAGACATCACTGATAAACCAACATCAATGCTCCCATGGACTTTGCCTTTTTGTACCTAAAATCAAAAAGTAGGGTAAACAATTGGTATTCTCATGCACATCTTCACTATACTTAACAGAAAAATATCTGATGCTGAAATGGTTTCCCATTTTATGAACACTTTAATATGAAGTCATATTAAGAAATAAAAACTGTAGTCAAACTAACCACTTACTATACTTACTGACAGAGAAAATTGTCTCACAAGAAGTACTCAGTGCAGAGTTAACTCCAAAATTAAAGTGTGTTGGTTCACACCAGTACACAGCTACAGGTAAGCGAGCAGCAGAGAAGTAAGCAGAAGAATATTCAGCTCCCTGATGCTACCACTTGATAGTGTTATCAGATCTAACTAATTTAATGCAACCCTCTCCTGAGTACATTGTAATCAATTCTCTGTTCTTTCCACGTATCTCACAATAATCAGCTCTGACAGACACAAAAATTGAAAAATAAAAATACGTGGTCAGGCTAATCTCTCAAGCAACTTCCTTAAATGAACTACTTTAAGTAATGTTGCTTTTATTTTCATAGAAATAAGTAAAGGTAGAATTCTTGAGGACAGAACTCAACCAAAACTTTACATGTTTTCCATATACAGATCTCTTGCTGAATCCCTCTAAAACTTTCATGTGTGCACTGTCACAAATATGCCTAAAGCAAGTATGATACTTAAATCACCCTGTCAGGCTGAATTCCAATATAAATTTTTTAAGGATCTTCACACTACTTACATCAGTTGGTGACTTTGAATATTTCAACATTCCATTATCCAGGACAAAAAACCTCTGAAAGAAAAGATAATTGAAAAAGATAATAGTAATTCTTACTGAGCACATGCAATTTAAACTATGTCCAATAATTCACCTGCAAAAGAAAAGGATTACTTTGTAGCAGTTCAGGAATGTTTGTGGGTTGGAAAGATAGGATAAATACAGTTCTGAATATTTTGGCTTGCTTTTTGAACAACAATTATCTTCTAATCAAGGAAAAATAGGTTCTCTTTTATTCAACATTATGTTCTAGGTTTAACTTTACAAACCTGAATAATGAAAGGTACTTTTTCAGTTTACCAGTTATTCCATTCAATAAACTCTGTACGAAAGACACTGTAGGCTGAGTTATGTCTGTTTCTTCATTTCCTTCCTATTTTAATTCCCACAGAAGCTAGTCATATTTCAAATTAACAACCTACCTTCCTTTTTCCTAGTGCAAGATCTACACCCCAAAAGAAAGACCCCTACTTGTGGTCTCCCTGATCTCCAGCTGGAAAAAAAAAAAATCAGGCTGTGAGATACTGCTCTACCACCCAAAACTTTTGTGCCTTATGCAGACCTCTACAGAGTGAGGTAAAGATGAGATAGTAATTTGTGCTAATTATACCTTTTTCTAGCTGTAATCTAGCTAATACAGGTACTAGAACTAGTGTAAATATTACAGCATTCCCAACAACATGCCCAGGTCATGGAAGGTCTTTTGTTTTGGGTGTTAGTCATTGATACAGCATGAGCCTCTTTATCTTCAAAGAAAGGGTGACCAGGACTAGGCTAACCTGACAGTGCCATTGCTACACCCATATTTTGCTGAGTAGCTCTTGCTTAGGAGCAGAATCTGCTATTCACTTGTTTCTCCTGCAATTAAAGTTGCCTTAGCTTGTGTGTACCAAACCACTCAAGCTGTATTGCAGGAAAGTTTGCACTTGGCATATATATATATATATGTATGTATTGTGGACTTTGGTACACAGCATAGAAATACAGCCTATCAGGAAACCTAGACTTTAAATGAGATTCACTAGCTTGTGTTTACCACTACTAACTTTCAAAGCATGCTAATTAAAATGAATTAATTCATATTTTTAGAGTCTAACCTAAAGCACTAGACTATGTTAACTATCTAGAACACAGTAAAATATTTTCCCAGACTCTCTTGTCTGACATGGAAGGGAAAGATAATATTTTCATGATGTGAACCTGTTTAATTGACACTGAGCAGAGTCAGGAGTTAGATGACAGAAAATATGTCCTATAGATGGTTCTGGCAATTATGTCAGTCGCACAGCAGATGGTACCAGTACGTCACACAGAGAAAGAAAACTGCTTTCCTGAAGACATAACTTCTTGAATAAGATATCAAAACAACAGGATGGATTTTTTATTCTGTTCTTTTTTAACTAGGTATGGTCATTAATGGACTTCACAAGAACATGATACTCATTTCATATTGCTCTGCCTCTCTAAGTTACACACACAAAAGAAAATTATCTTTCCTCGTATTTTATTCCAAAGTATTTCAGAAAATTAACTACTCCCCAAGTTGTAGATGTTATACCTGGTATGCTAATAATGCACATTCAAAACTTTCAGAATATGACATGTCAGAGGATGCTATGGATTTGCTAGAACACTAATTACTGTCTCTGGAATTCCTTACTGGCACAAAGGATTGTTATGGAAAATGCAGGATATGGAGACAGCAGTTGGGGGAAAAAACAAAACAAAACAAAACAAAACAAAACAAAACACCAAAACAAAAAAAAAACAAAACAAACAAACAAACAAAAACAAAACAAACAAACAAAAAAACCCCACTAAACATACTGACAAATCCACAGTTTCTCAAGGTAAGTTCAGCATAGATCCTTACATGAAACCTAAGACAGAATAGGGGGTGATGCTGAACTGTGAAGCTCTTAATCACATTAAAAATTATTTACACAAGTGCTCTAAAGTCAGCATGAAAGACAGATCATCAGTAGTGACATCCTTTACAAAAGTGTGAAAGCTGGACTCCCCTGCTCTACTATAAAGTTCCTTACCAAGATAAATGCTTGTTCAAGAAACAACACATTAACATAATGTATTTTAAAGGAGTGGAAGCAGCGAGTTATTCCATATATTCTTAAACATTATTCTTTCTGGTGTGCTTGCTTGTTGGGTTTTTTTAAAGTTCTCCCTTCCTGTTTTTTATAGTGTTTCAGGTGTGTCAGTTTGAAATCTTGTAATCCCCCAAGACTAAATTCAAGTGGTGCATATGTATTTAGTTGCTGAAACTACAAACCCTAGTTAAGTAAAACAAAACCAAACAATCTAAGGTCAATGGGCATGCACAAAAAATAGGTGGCAGGCTTATGTACAAGTTAGTGTAGAATTCAGAAAGAATAGAACAATTATTAAAAAGTGAAATTTATAGTAGTAAGGTCTGCATTTGGGCTCTGATCTGAGTAAGTCCTACAGTGTTCAGCAAAAAAATAAAGTTAATGTTTTCCCACAAAGAAAGCCATATATAACAAATGGTTTCACTATCCTTTGCAGTAAAATGCATACTGTCCTCGAAAATTATTTTGCTTCACTTATCCTCAGCTACAAAGAGACGAGTGAGCATCAATACTACACATCTTGTTGCTAAAAAAGAGGGTAAAAGTTAATTATTATAGTATAAAAAACAGACAAAAGAGTTTATAAACACCAGGTACAGGGCTAACAAAAGGTATGTTTATGCATGGAGAAATGTCTCCAAATTAACTAAGTAGAAACAGGAGATTTGGGGTTAAATTTTGGGGTGTTTTGTTTTGTTTTGTTTTAAATTCAGAAATCCAATGGCAAAACTGCATCATCCCACTGTGTGCCCACACAGAAGACTGCAATCAAAAATTCAGGGACAAAGCTGAGCAAATCTGTCCAGTCAGCACAGCTAGTAGGGAATGCTCTCCCATATGAACACCTTGGGCCAATGCAAAAGCCCCTCAGCTCTGCTCTGCTATCCTGAAGTTCTGTGTACTTCAATGCAAACTCAGTGTAATCTTACAGTACACACATTTTGTTATAGTATATTGCAAAGAATGATAGGGATAGTGGTTAAACATATTAAACCACAAGGCACCTGTTGCATTATTTATAACTGCCGTCTGGATTTTGTATACAACATTAGGCAGCAGGCACTGAATTTTGGAAGCCATGAGCTGTGTGTGAAAACTAATCCTTTACACAATTTGAAGAAAAAGTCACACACCAAAATTATGGGTGTTTATTTGACACTCTAATTTCCTATAGACAAATATTCCCAACTTACAAAATGAGGTAATAATCCTTTGCTGGTTTTTGAGACATTTACCTTGTGCCAACCTTTTAAAGGCCATTTTCTCTTTTTCAGCATGAAACCTTCATGTTTGTCTGGCTTCTGGACATTGGTCTGGCCTATTTTCAGACCCTCTATGATTTCCCAGCTGTCAGGTTCCTGGTGAAAAAGTATGAAGACACATTGATTAATTGTGCACACACAACAAAAAATTGCACTTACATGTAGCATAAATTCTCCAGTGCGGGACAAAAAGTAAATGAGGACTAGGCTTTTAAATCAGCCTCTTTAGGTATCAAACTACGTGGCAACTGTATTATGTCCAGCTGTATCACATTTAAAAATACCAAACGTGAATCTTTCTGGAAGTTACCTGTTCCAGGTAACTAAAAGGAAGTTGAAATTTTTAAAAAAGTCTGACACTGTAACTGAATGACAATATGAGGGTGGGTCTGGACAAGTTGTTCACAAGAAGAACTGCATCCCAATGAAAAATACATCCAAATACATGAAAACAAGATTCAATTGTGGCAGAGCTAAGTATGAGGTTAGACTTATACTGGAGGTAACAGTGTGAAAGTGCAGGTGGGCTCTGACCACCTGTTAAATCTATCCACAAGGCACCCCACAAATTAGCACTGCACTGTGAGTAAGAATTAGAGAGACTGAAGAGATTTTGCAAGTGGTGTACATTCAGAATCTGCAAGCTAAAAACATACCTTTACTTGGAGTACTCCTCTAAAAAAAGATGGGATCATGAGAGGAAATGAGGAATAAACCATGCTGTTAAACATATGGGCATATATTAACTGTGCCTTTTGTGGTATTCCCTGATCATAAAACATTGTAAATTTTTTGATCCTTAAAGTACAAGCTACATTGATTCTGGATACTCTATTTTTTCCTAAAAATCAGAAAAACAAGCAGAAGAGGTTGGTTTAATGTTGGTTCCGAGTGTAGCCATCTCTTGCCTTTAAAGGCATTTTATGACAGTTTCATGGGCTAATTGTACCTTTAGAAATCTGCAGAAGAATTTTTTTTTTTTTTTAAATTTTCCTGCATTCATTTTCACTGTGCTAAGAAAAATTTATAGAAAAACTAACTTTCTCTCTAGAGGAAAGAATAGGAACTGTATCATTTCAGATACAACCAGCTGTATGCCTTTCAGGGGGCAAATTAAAGCATATTCCATGTACATACCACTTCTTATGACAATTTGTACAACTCAAGCCAGGTTTTTAATATACAGTAGTGAACAGGTCAATAACAGTATTTTTGAAGACAAAAATCAGTCATGCCTTTATTTGTGTCCTCTTGCTACTACTGTAATCAATAAAATTCTGTACTAATTTAAAAATCTCTATTAGACTTATTAAGATCTAATTAAGACTCTATTTTACTAATGGTATCCTACAAAGTTGTAAATTTGCATTTTCTCAGCTGAGCCATCACAACTCCCAGCAATGTTAGGAAAGGTTATCAAGAAAGAAAGGAGGTCACATAGCATCAAACATTTAAAGGGAAAAAAACCCCATTGTCTCCTACATTTCCCACAAAGCTGTTTAAAGCCAAGCATTGTCAGTCTTTCCTAACGCCTCCAAGAAAGTTACACAGCCCTAGTAATATTTACATTATTATTATTATGAAAATGTGATCTCAAAGGTAACAGCAAATTTCAAATCTACATTTTTTAATACATTCTTGTTATTTTGAGAAAGCTGAAATGCTCTATCTCAAATAATATATACAACAGTAAATTCTAATAGAAATATTTAGGCAGTTTAGTTTTTTCTGCATAACTATAAACTGGAACTACCCCAGTGCCTGTAAATGCCATACTCAAAATCATTTTTTTTTACTTCGATATTCTATTTCCACTATTGTAGAGGGAGCACATATGCATTATATTTTCCATCCAAAGAAGCACCTGACACTTGGTGGAGGCAAATTAACCTGAGTCCCTTAGGGCAAGCAAAGAAACACTCTCAGCAATTCTGCCAACTGATTCTTCACTGTATTGATTTCTCCTTTAGAAGACCAGCTGCAGGTGTAAGTCTTTTATCTGCTAGATAACATCAGTATTGATTACTTCTCAACTAGAAATCACACAATCTCATACAGCTATTCATTTAAACAAAAGGCCTGATACAGAAGGACAAAATGAGCAATTATTCAGTGCAATGTGGATACCTGTCTTCTGCCACACCAGCGCTACAAGCTATCCTTAAAACCATTCTAACAGTCCTAACTGTACTTCATCCCATAGGTTTGGTGTGAGGATATGTGCCCAATACATGTGACATTATGCAAGAGCAGCCAGAAATGGGGGAAAACCAGAGTGAAAATTATATTCTTGAAGAGCCTTTATCCAATGTCAATCCTCAAGTACAACATTAGTACTTTAGGACTTCTGTGATTCCCTACATAACTTGTGAGAAACAGCTCTGTGTGAAGCAGCAGGACCAAGAGAACACAAGCACAACTTAAGGTCCTTGGGTCTGTATACATGGCAAATATTGGGAGTAAGAAAGCCACTATCAACAGCTTTCTGAACCTAGTCTTTTTGTCTGTGAAATACTTCTTTTCCAAATAAAGCAGAATGAAACTTTTCATTTTTCCTGGAAGGACAGAACGTTTCCTTCTCAAATTTGTTTTACCAGTTCTGTTTCAGAACTTGCAGTCATTTAATTTCAGTTTTTTCTTTTCCACCAAACATTCCATCACAACTTCCTCACCTTTTCAGTAATAATCTAATCTTTTTCACATTAAGTATCTCAAAATGAAGCCTTCTTTATGTGGAATTAGACTTATATGGAATCAGTTACTCTAAAACTGAGGGATTCAGCCAGGAAGAAGTTGACTGCAAAGAACCACACAGAAGGCTGCACCTTTCAGGGACTGGTGGTGTTACCCCTACAGTTCTATCCATTTCTCTGCCTCAGGAAAGAAGGTCTCAGCAAAAGATTTTAACTTTCAAATTAAGAAACTACTCACAAGAAATGTCAGTAGGACATATCTTTTAAATTAATATCATTATTAATTAGCAACACTCTGGGACTTGGATATGATCTGTTCTACCTTAATAAAAGGATTGACTGAGTCATTTCTCAAAGTCCCTCCAACCCCCACACTCTGAGATTGTAAAACTTGTTCCTATGGAAAAAAAAAAAAAAAAGAACACAAACAAACAAACAAAAAAGGTCCTTTATTTTTGTTAGTATAACATCTACTAGAGATTACTAGGCCCTCTGACACCACAGCTTGGGAATAGGAAGCTCCAAGGCAGGTTCACAATCTACTCAATGGTAGAATCACACAAAACAAGATTCTAAAGATGTTAGTCAAACTACTTTGTAACTACAGACAGAAACTCATCACCTAGATTAGAGCCCATGCTTTCACTTACCTTGGATAGAGAAATAGGGTCACTTTCAAGGAACTGCTTGCTTAAAGAAGGGTCTGTGCTTCCCGAAGAAGCCTTTCGCTCCAAAATATGAACACTCTTTAAAAAATTAAAAAAAAAAATTAATTAAAGACAGTTTATCATTCAATGTTACTTTTACAAATACATTATTAAGTAATGAATGACCAATCATTACACTCTTTTACATGGCTCAAAACGTACCAAGTATTTATTACCCATGCAAAACAAAACTGCAGAAATAGTTTGCTTCTGAGGCAACACACCTCTTTTTCCTTCCTTTCTTTTTTTTTTATTATGGGTTTTTAAACTAATTACTCTGTTCAACCTAGAAGTGCCTGTAAACTTAAAAAAACCCAAAAAAACTAGTAAAACACAAAAGACATGTAAGACAAGTAATGCAGTTCTTACCTACAAGATGCAAAGTGCTACTAGCTAGACTTACTACTTTTTCAGCTAAGATACAAGACACTGACTACAGAAACCATACAGTCGTATGTACTGTCGTACATTCACGTCTGAAGCAACTGTATGTAAGATATTACTGCCTCTAACATATTAATTATCATACTTTAGCATTTTGTTCTTGCATTCTTGACTGAGACACAGTAACTCCTCATATGTGCTTTTAATAGATTACAGGTGTCCACAAGATCAGTTACTGGGTCTCAGCAGAGGGCTTGCTGGTGAGTATTTATGGAACACAGTGATCTTACTATTACAATACAAGGCATGGTACAAAAATTAAACACAAAATGTCACAACTAGTCTTGAAAAAACTGCTACTCCTAGAAGACATCTAAAAATGTCTTCTCATTTTCCAGATACATTTCACTCATATTTTGTAAAAGTAAAAGCATTTTTTTTCTATAGGAGAAAATAATGACATTCTGCCTGCTTGGATTTGTTTTTCATTCTCTGGTGAAATTTTACTACATTTCGTGTTATCTGGTAAGAATTCTACCACAACATGTCAGTAGTATCTCTTTGGCGTGAAATAAAACTATTTAATTACCAGGACATGTAGCACAATGACAAACTTGCAGTTGCAATTACTCTCTAAGAAGAGCAAATTTTTCTCAACTGAAAATCACAATTAATTTTTGTTCACAGTTATGGTTCTTTACATTTGCTGAAAAAGAGATTACACAAGTATAAGTGACAGCAGAAACAATCAGGGAATATAAGAAATACATACAAACAGCAGAGTAACATTATTATTGTTTATATAGATAACTAAGTACATAAGGACTATAACCAAACTAAATGGAAATAAGCACAGCTATTCATGTAAATGCATCTTTAACACAGACCATGTCTTGCTGCAAAGCAACACAGATCTTCATTTTTGTCTTTTAATTTGCAACTGTGAATGAAAATAGGAAAATATGGGGACTGTTTCTGTTGTCAGGGGAGATTAACAAGCATTCCTGACACTATGCAACAATAATCAGCACATCAGTTACCTGTCACATTCCCCAGGGCCAACTGGCAAAAGCTCTGTCATCTATGTTTTGAAACTTGCTGCTTTACCAAGCAAAGCCAATATTACTACTTAGCCCAATGTCTGGTACTAGCCAGATAAAAAAAAAAAAAAAAACATTTGTATTTATGTAGCACAAGTTCCTACATTACATGTCAAATAATTTAATACACTTGTTTTTGCTGAGCACCACAAAGTTACTAATGATAAACTATAGTACAGTTTTCTCACTGAACAGATGAAAAGCTACTTGTGCACACAGTATCACATGTAAACAATATAAAAGAAAGCCTAAATCTGTTCCTCTGAGGAAGATTAAAATGCCGCTTGATTAGCAAGACGATTCCCAATGTTCTTGCCAGTTTTGTTTGGCAGGCAGGAATTCCTCCATCTTGAGATGGAGCAATGCCCAACACAGATGTTCTGAAGGTCTCATATGTAGCAGCTGGTGAAGTTTGTTGTTACGTAACTGCAATTTCATTTTATACAATATTTAGAGTGGAGTAACCCAACAGCCCTTGGCTTGCCAGATTTACAGTGACATTTTCAATCATATGATTTTAAGGCAAGAGGGTTTTGTGTCTTTTTTAAGCCCTCAGTCATTACAGTTCAACATTATTTGAGAAACACATTATTAGCTAACAGCGTTTTAATGAATGATGGCTTATTCAACTACTTGTTTCAAAATATGAACATAAAATAAAATCACCTTCTTTATATTCTTCACTTCAAAAAGTATTGCCTTGTTGTCTGTAAATGTCTGTTTTCCAATTCTTTTTTTGTCATGAACTCCATTACACTGACACAAAATAATTTCTTTACATTTGTGACATGTCTCTAGCATAATATTAAGAGACATTACTTGGAGCAAAATGTTTTCCATTAATACATACTTCTTTTCTGCAAAATTACAGCTAGAAATTACACAGTTATTTGACATTCTGAAAAGCAGCTATTTTTATAATGCAGGAGTTTAGTTATTTAGCAGCACAGAAAAAAAAATTATTTAGAACTTGAAGTTATCATCAGGCTTTTTTTGTTTAACAAGAAAAATAGAATTGGTAAAACCAGCAGGTAAAATAAGTTGATGAGAAGAAAAGGAAGAAAGAGGCAGATCAATACAGCTGCTGGGTTTTCTTTGTATGAACAGAAAAATGAATAATCCATCAATCCAGGTGTATCAGTCAGCCTGGTACTCTCATTCCTCTCATGCCAAGAACACAGAGAGACAAAATCAATCTCTGCACTGTTCTGTTCCAGACTTCCCTCATGCGTCCGGATTACCTGTGCACTACATCTGCCTTGTTCTGAAGAAAAAATCCAGCAGCATCAAATTCCAAGTGCTCTTAAAAATTCATTCTATAAGATTACAAATTTAACTGAAATTGCCGTGTAATCCCATTGCTAAATCTTAGTTCTAACTACAATCCTTCCTTCAGCTTTGAGATTATTCACTCTGTCTATATATATGTACGTAAGCACACATTTGCTGCAGAATGCCCCTAACAAGCTTATACATGGG
Source organism: Megaceryle maxima (assembly GCA_024605025.1). Taxonomy (NCBI): domain Eukaryota; kingdom Metazoa; phylum Chordata; class Aves; order Coraciiformes; family Cerylidae; genus Megaceryle; species Megaceryle maxima. The sequence continues at coordinate 32,087 of JANHGN010022738.1, read as the reverse complement.
GAACACAAATGCTGGCCCAGCCCTGCATTTTTTTATGTTCCTTCCCAAACACATGTGAGGGAGGAGGAAGCTGATGGAGAAAATAACAACATGATATTGTTTCATATTCTCAACTTCTCTGGAATGCAACAATGGAAAAAGTATTTTACAGTATTTTTCTATATATTTTGCCAACTTAATTTCTTAGTGAATAACTCAGTAACCCATTCACCTTGTTTGCCAGAACAAATGCTAGCACATAGAGCATCTGGTGTCCACCAGGCCAGAGACTGAAGATGCTAACGTTTCTTAATGGCATCTGAATTCCCATTAAAAGAAAAATACATTCAACTGCTTTTGGAGGTTTTTGGAAGTCTTGGAGTTTTTTTGGAGTCTTTTTGGAAAGAAAAGAGATATTGGGTAACTAGAGATAGGATATCCAGTGAAGGCCAAGTCTGCCATTCATGCCTCCCTTTCTTCTTTGCTGCATAATTCTTTAATTGAATTCAATTTTATTTAACACAACAAGTTCACTCAATTTATAATTTATTCATTTTTCAAGAAAATCTGCTGAGGAATTTATCACTCACATTGGACTCAGGCTCTCAGAAATGTACACAACATGTGGCTACAAACTAATGAAAATGGATTGGTAGATCATTTCGCTTGCTAGTGCCTCTTTTATTATCTGCTAATCATTGTCACTCTTTTCCTGAGCTTACCCATGAGGACATTATGGGAGACAGTGTCTAAAGCCTTGCTGAAGTCAAGGTAGACAATATCCACTGCTCTCCCTGCATCTACCCATTCAGTCACACCATCATAAAAGGCTGATTAGTCAGACATGACTTTCCTTTAGTAAATCCATGCTGGCTACTCTTGATAACCTTCTTTTCTTCCATGTGTGTGGAATAATAACTGGAGGTGATTTTAAAATCATATTAAAGCTGAAGCATTGTTCACACATTAAGGAAAGGTGTAACATCAGAGCAACTTTCAGGGTAAAGCACAACTGGTATGCAAGGAATCCATTTCACAACAGTTCCCTAGGCAACCCTGCTTGCATGCAACAGAGGGGATAGAGTGGAGTGAAGATTCCATGGCTGGGCCCTGTGAGATTACAGCAGAGATGGGAACTTGATGGTACTACAGAATTGATAAGCTGCCTGTTTAACACAGTTTTTGACAAAGTACTGTCCTTTGTGCGAACTCTGCTCATCACATTGTACCAAAACACACCTCCATCCCAAAGCACAACCACCCCCTCACTGAGTTTGCGAAAGCTAAGCAAGAGAAATTTACACCAATCATAATAAAGGTATTTATGACTAGAGTCACTCAAGCTCCACCTTGAAGATAAAGAATTATTATCAAAATGGTTGAAGTAAGGGGGGATGTCAGGGCAGACATCATCATGGACAAGTCAGGGCGGATACTATCGCTGATCGGACTCCTGGGATCAGTCGACGGGCTGAAGCACACTTCCCCCCCCCCAATAGGAATGCCATTGGGTAAGATCGGGACTTTTTGAGTATATTCCCAGGAAATTTAGAAATTTTACTGAGCCGCTCTTTAATGTAACACGTTTGGTATACCTACCTACACATGCTCTGCAGACAGTGAATTTATCACCAGCAATCCACAAGAACTTGTATCTCTGTTGGTCTTAATAAACTGCTAGTCACAGAAGTTCTCTTATCGGGCACAGTCAGCTTCTTAGTGGCTGCGTGAGAGCGTGGAGCACAACCAGAACCAGGGAGAGCAGTGCACTGTTAGTGAATCCAGAGCCATGAGAGTTCAGACAGACTGAACACAACTGGACTAACAGTGCTAATAGACTGGACATCACTCAGAATCTAAACCTAACCGCACCCAACCCCTCTGATATCTGAGGACCAGCTGGAAAGCAAGGGGGTTTATTTCCTGCCAAATTACTTTGACCTTTTCACGCAACAATGTGCTAGAACATGCTGCTCCATCACACTTCCAGGCATTGAGGTGAGACTGGCCTGCAATTGCCAGGGTCTTCCTTCTTATCCTTTTGGAAGACTGAAGTGACATTAGCTTTCCTCCAGTCCTCGGGAACCTCTCCCATTCTCCATGATCTTTCAAAAATTATGGCAACTGGTAGGGCAACAACATCAGCCAGCTCCCTCAGCAGTCATGGATGCAGATCATCAGGGCCCATGGATTTGTGGGTGTTCAGTTTACCCAAGTGATTTCTAACCCAATCCTTATCGACCAGTGGAAAGTCTTCCACCCTCCAAAATTTCACTCTTACAGCATCAGGGATTCCTCAGGGCTGGTCTTAGCAGTGAATACTGAAGCAAAGAAGGCATTCAGTAACTCCACTTTCTTCTGCATCCTCTACTACAAGGATGATTAAGGGACAGGAACATCTCTCTTATGAGGAAAGGCTGAAAGACCTCGGGCTTCTTAGCCTGGAGAAGGGAAGACTGAGAGGGGACCTTATGAATGTTTACAAATATGTGAAGGGTGGCTGTTGAGAAGAGGCTGGTCTCTTTTCAGTGGTGCCCTGCGACAGGACAAGAGTTAATAGTCACAACCTGCAACACAGGAAGTTCCACCTCAACTTGAGGAAAAACTTCTTTCCTGTGAGGGTAGCAGAGCACTGGAACAGGCTGCCCAGAGAGGTTGTGGAGACTCCTTGTCTAGAGACTTTCAAAACCCATCTGAGTATGTTCCTGTGTGGCCTGCCTTAGGTGATCCTGCTCTGGCAGGGGGATTGGACTTAAAGATCTCCAGAGGTCCCTTCCAACCAATAGCATTCTATGATTTCTGTAACCTAGCTACCACTGCACACACCTGTGTTCTTATTTGAATTCTGTTTAGTATGAAGTGCAATGCTTAATCACTGTCAACTAAGAACATAGTATTCCTCAGTTATCTGAACTACAGAAGCAGTAATAAAGTAGATACCAATATTACTGTCGCATACCACGTTTTACTACATTTTAAATATAGCTGTGATACATGCTGAGTTAATTTGAAATATTATTTGCAAATGAAAACCTTCAAATTTGCTTTTATCTTAGGCTGCTTCTCAGTCACCTCTGGCTTTCCATCTGTTGATGTTGGAATAAAGACAGAGTTCTGAATATCACTGACAGAAGGGTGAGTAGGAAACAAAACAACCATGTCTCCATCAGAAATGCACTTAAGAGCAACATTTTTCTCTTTGTAACATTTTTACCGAAGGACAAGTATATCTAAGAAGCAGTTCTGTAGCATATTAGTAATATAGGTATGTGTGTTTCTGCTTCTTTACTGAGATAAGCAAAATAAATACTTCTTGTGTTGAAGAAATGTCAAGGATTTGTTAGCTCAGGAGCTCTGTCAGGCCTTTTTGGAACTCCAGCTTTATATTGTACACAGCACTTCACATCAATGCTTTTAGGCTCTAGGAGCAAAGCAGCCTTTGCTTTTCAAGGTACTTTTTGACAGACTCTGAAGAGAAATAAGCTCTTGGTCATCTGAAGAGCTTCTTGGAGGGAAGTGTTAGCACAACTGCATAGAACAGAAAAGAGCTATAATTGTAACAGCAATCTTCTTTGTCAGAGTGATGGCTTGGAATGACTATCAAGTCACAGTCTGAGTCTTTAATGACACTGCAGATTTTGACATGCTTATCTCAAAATAAAGCAAGCAGATAAACTGATGATAGCTGACAGAATTCAAATGTTTGCTAATGGTACAAAGCTTTTTTTTTTATGACTACTGAATAATCACAATTCAAAGGACTGATATATCACTAGAGAACAAGCTAGCAATTAATTATTGGTGATGTAGTTAAAAAAAAAAAAAGGAGGGGACATAAAATTACATACACAAAAGAAAACAATTCCTTGGTATGCTAATTTGTTAACTAATGAAAGCATTCTAGCTAGACATATTGAATGGCCTTCTTCAAAAACTATGTGCAGTTTTCACTTCAGTAAATAGTGGCAAGGGAGTCTAAGTAAAAACAAATCATAGGCCAAAAAAGTTGGACACTCATCTAAAAAAGTGCACAGGCTCAAAGAAAGAAAGCCCTTTATTCCTGGGGCTCTCTTTCACATCCTTTTATAAGCTACCCACTTGGACTTTCTCAACATGCTTCAAACTTTAATATATGCAGTAAAAAAAAAATTATAAGAGCTAGGAAAAAAGGGGGGTTGATTTTTTTTTTTTTTTTTTTTACTGGTGGTGGGAGTTTGGCTGTAACCATTTGTTTTCAACTACAGAATAAAGGATTTAATAAAAACAGAAAAAGGGGGATGTCAGAAACATCAAACAGCCTTATCAAGGCACACATTTATTCTGTCTAATCCATTTGAATGTCTTCAATGTAGATAATCCAAATCCTGCATGAGTGTCTTGAAAACAGAAGTCTTCATATCATACCTGCCATCACCCTCCTGCTTTTTTTCACTTTTGTGTCTTTTCTCTCCACAGAGGAAATGAAAAGAAAAATCCTGATTCTTCCCCCCCACAATGGTTTCCAAGAAATCCTAAAGGACACCTCAGAAGTGTTGCACTTCTTCCCTGTATATTCATGTGTGTGTGGACACACACATTTCTCACTGAACCCAGACAGCCCATATTGGATTGAGTTGCAGTTAGAAAATGAGTGCATATTATGATAATTTCAATGTTTGAGGACACTTGAATTGTATGTTTGGTTTTTTTTTTTTTAATGTACAAACTGACCTTTTAGTTTATGTCTCAAGGAAAGCGAGACATGCTTATGTAGGTATGAGCATGCATGGGCAGAGGGCAAAAAATGAGACAGAAGGAATGCAAGAGTGACCACGTTCTGAAAACACCACTTTAAATTATCTGTCATAATTTGCACGGGTAATTAAGTTTTTATGTGAGCAATTTCCCAGGTTTTGTAATAGAAGACAGCGACATATACCATTTCTAATCAAACAGACACAGATTAAAGACAGAAATCTTCATAGCACATATCTGTACTCAAGTATTCTCCATGCAGTCTGTAAAGCACTCCTAGAGGAAAGATCACTCAGACGACAGTGTTTATGAAGCCTAGAGAATATATACACCTGACCCTGTGTGACAGCTTGGCATGTGCACTATCATTATCAAGAACCCAAACAAGTCTCCTCTGCATAGACTTTTTTTTTACCTCACAGGTCTTTCAGATATTGTGCTGGCATGCCTTATGGACCAGGCTATCTGTCTCCTTGACTGCTGCAGACCATTTATTTCTTCAATGACCAAGTCTTTCTTAGGAAGAAGCAGCATCTCCCTCTGTCTCTAAGACTGTACTCTGGGAGATCTTGTCTCCAAATCACTATAGATATTACCAATGGTAGCAGCACTAATGACCCAAATATCTATTGATTGGAGAGGGCCCATCCAGTGCACGTGCACACAGACATACTTCTGGTTGCCATATATCTTATTGTGTAATTTCTAGGCAGAAATAGAGGCACGAGATGAGGGACATCTGCTGCATGCCTGCAGGCTCACTTAACAACATACAGACAGCAAGCCTGATGTATCTGGACTAAACTGGTTCCTGGTCATGTGTTGCTGCCAACATCTGCCAGCAGCCCTGCCCCCAAGGATTCCAAGTGCCAGAGCAGGAATGTCTTACACTTTTAATGTGCTCATCAGCATCAGTGCTTGGTGGGTAGCCTGCCTCACCTCTGGGGTCAGTATGAACCAATTCCCTTCAAGTCTTACTTACATGGCTTCCTACCCCATCCCTGGACAAATCTGTAGTCCAGAGGGCTTCACCCTTAAAGTTTTTACCTTCTTCTGAAGGTCTGACTGTGCCACATGTAGATGTTCCCTCATCAAGTAGCTCACTGTTATCCACTTGAGTGATGAAAAAGGAATTAACAAGCCTGAGTTTATGATTTCATTTAAGACAAGTGCTATGGCATTGAACTTAATGTAACATTCACATGGGTGTCCTACAATTTCCTAAGTTCCTCTATTCATTGTTTCAGACATTTTTTCAGATACTGAACTAAGACCCACTACCTCCTGAACCTAAGGAACATTTTCAGGCATTAAAAACACAGAAATATCCCCAAAAGATCTTGTAGAGTAGCAGGAGCCACTTCATTCTTTGGCTCCCTCACAACGTTTGCTTGCTCCAGTGAGCTTGTTGTCTTGAAAGTACTTATTTAACACTTCCTGCTCTAATGCTGCTTCCAGTTTATTATGTGAAGAGAGTTAATTAGGAAAGAGAGCAAAAGAGAATTACATCATTGTAATAAAAGTACTTGGCATTTAGTAGCATCTCCAGTTTGAAACTCTCAAAGAGATTCATAGTTACTATTGAAATGATTCTCACAAACTATTGACAAAATGCTGGGACTTCTTACTTCTCTCTCCTGCACCACTCACTTGCTGTGGCATGCAGACTGTCTATGTGAACTCAGCTTCACCAATTTTGATGGCCCCTATAGTACATCTATGAAAAATTTGCAGCTCATTATCTCTAGGAAAAACTTGATGGCTGTTTTCTTAGCCAAGAGGCTTCCCTTCATAATTCTACTTTTACTCAATGTTAGATGAAAGCATGAAACTCTAGAATTGAAATAGAACCCATATTTTCCTATTATGCACACCTCTTCTCCTTAGTTGATGAAAGAGACCACAGACAAGTCACCTCTCTCTTGTGCTGCTCCCAATCTGTGTCTGTCTCATCTAATCAGCACTTTATGCTAGCAAATGCCTTTTATGCATAGCACTGTGAGGCCTAGACTTCTACTGCATCCCTATATCCAAATAATGACTACTAGTCCTTTTTTTCAGGTACCATACATTTCACCCTCTGATTCACCTACTGTAATAATTTTTTAATAGTGTTCCAGTTACTGTATAAACTAAGGTTTGGTTACAGTTGCTGCAGACAAATGCCTTGATCCTTCTATCACCATTCAAGCCTTTTTATCGACAAAATAGTGATACCCACCTTAGGAAATACTGCTTTCAGGAGACTACTTTGACAATTAAAATGTAGTGATTATAAAAAGCTAACTAGGTGTTTTCCAGCACAGACCTCTAGGCAAGACCAGAGTCTTGACTTCAGAATCACTCTCTGCTCCCAAATATTCCAAGGCCAGGTAAATATCTTCAGCTCAAACTCAGGCATTTCTACACCCCTTGAGTACACCTGTTAGTCAATATTCTTATAGAAAGGAAAACAAAAACAAAACAAACAAACAAAACAACCCCACATATTAAAATCTGCAAGGCAGATGATTGCTGCTCTGCAGTATCTCTTCTTTTTTCTTCAAAGCCCCTATCTTTTGCTCTTCACATACAGCTGAAAGACAATAGTCATTTGAAACATGAAAGCTCTCCTAGAAGCAAGGTGACCACACAAGGCTAAATGCAATAGGACTAAAAGCTTTTCTCCTTTTTTATTTGCTGTGTGGTAAAAGAACCAAGGGTTTGTTGAAAGGGAAATCTGACAAAGAGAAACAGAGAGAAAAAGATAACATCTGATCATCCTTCCCCCTCTAAAAGACCAAAAAGAAAACTGAGACATCAGAAGATAAACCCACACATTTAAAATAGCAGACATTGCTAAATCCACTTCACATCATGTATTAGCTACCCTTTAGATGGCGGTCATAAAAGTCAAAAGCTCTTCTTTGTTCGCAGTTTCATTATTATTACTCTCCTTCTGTATCACTCCCTCTGTTTAATAGCCTGGGGTCAGGCCCCAATTTACCAAACTGCACACTGTTAATCCTACAATATCTTTAATTCTTTCTGCCTTCTCAGCACAATAATACTACCCATGCACTGCAGAGAATATATAAAGTATTAGAGTCTGCAGTCAATAAATAAAATATGGAGTATTTATTAAAAAAACCCTACACCCACCAAACTGAATACACAACATATGATCTTATCATAATGAACTGTACTTTCCAAAAACAGTGTTGGTTTTCTTCCTTTGTGTTATGTAACAGAATATGTCTAGCATTTTCAGAGTTTCACAAAGGATGAAAAACAAGAATCTCCCTTTCCAACACAGCTCACAAAAAAGGCTGTCAGTATTGCAGTTTTTATGCTCACCTTTTTATGGGCACTCTTAGTTTCTTAGGGAGATCTGACAGTGAAAGTGACAGGAGTTCTACATTCTGCATCAGCTCCACAGTAGGAAAAACTACTGCTGCTCCATTCTGAAGTATTCCTTATCAAGGGCATCACAACTGTCCTCTCATCCTGCTCAGCTCATGGTTGTCTTCTATCCAATAGCCCAAATAAACCACAATTTTGACAAAAATGAATGACACTGAAGTTCCTACAATGATGAAAATCTGAACCTAGTTTTTTGATTATTCCTGGCTTCAGTAGTCTGTTCATTTCTCAATTACTTAGTCACGGAGCCTGCAAATTGGCAATGCCAAAGCTTTTGCTGACTGCTAATACTCTTAGGTAATGTATATTGCACAAACAAGAAAGATACATTAAAGTGCCAGCGTTTTATATAGCATGACATTTTCCACTCTCCCTGAAATGATTTATCATAGTCATGCTTGTACTCATTCAGCCTCCTGCACCATAATTTATTGTGAAACTGTTCCGTAATTGCTGGTATGCCTTTGACAAGAATTATATGATAAGAAGATTTCAGTCATTAACCATGTAGAAATATCAAGTGTTATCCTTACATATGACAATGAAAGCTACATTGACACTCCATCCACTCACCACCTCCTTGGACACTTTACAGCAGCTAGGAGTAAAGCACCTTTCTGAAGGGGTAATATGTATGGATCTAGAAAGTGATGCAAGAGAGAATTTTCAAGCCTTTTCAAAGTAAAATGGAACAGCCCACAGAATCAAAATTCCCTGCCTCCTAGCTATTTGGGGGAAAGCCTCTGGAAACCAAAATATACACAAATAACGCACGAACAAGGAAAGAAATTAGAAATACAGTTGTTATAGTAGATGGTACGGTGAAGCTGGTTCCTGTGTTTACACGCACAAAGGAAACTTTTATCTGTTTATTTCCCTGGATCTAATACCGTTGCAGCTCACGCTGTGTTGCATGCTGTAACTCAGTTCCTCCTGGATAATTCTCTGCCTTTAACACTAGAAGCTCTAAGGCAAAAAAAAAAATGCCTAGCAGTAGCCTTTCCAGTCCACATTTACATGTCTAAATACAGTCGTTAAGCATCATCAGGCATTACTGGATCCAAGAGACCACTGGATGCATCACACCAGCATTACTTTAAAATTAAGCTTCACATATCAGTGACCAAATACGGACTTAAATTAAGCATCCATTTCATTATGATGACAGGTATACCTTGCACTACTCCATTGCTATGGTAACAGATATGGTAAGCCATTAGATTTATGGCAAAATGTAGTCCCAAAAGGTTTTATTTTTTTTTTATTCTCATTTGCATGATCATACCAAACTACCTAATGACAAAGAGAACTCAGAGGATATGCTCCTAGCTTAGCTCTGCAGCTGAAATCTAGCATTTGCCTTCTTTAGGTTTAAATGCAAGAGATTAAATATTCTGATGCTTTAAACAAAAGATGTCAAAATTCTTCCTCCAGGTGGAACTAATGAAAAATGAAGAGGAGGTCATATGCTAAGTAGGACTTAACTGAGTAGGGCTATCCCACATTCTGTACAACACGACAGGGAAAATATTTATCACCTGTGAGAACATCCTGGTTTTGTTTCCTTGAAATCAATGGAAATGATTGAAATAAATCTGACACATTTCCTGCCTTTTATTGAACATACATCAGAGTTATTCTCCTGATTTAACATTTTAAACATACCCTATGGTGAGACTATTTACATTCAAACCTGTAAATGTTACAGTTTTCACCAAAATTCTCAGTTTTCAGTTTTATAAGTCAGGTAAGGGAAAAAGCAGCAGCTGAGAAAACAGTGTCAAAGGTAGTATACAAGTTGCTGGGAAAATGTTCTTAAGCCACAGGCATTCAAGTAAAGACATACCAGAGCAAACAATTATTTAAGTTCTTTTAATGCTTCTTTTCCTTGTCAAGCTGAAAGAAGCTGGTATTGCATTAATGAAAATATTTTCACAATATTTTAAATTATAAAGGTGTTATATTTTTACATTTTGTGTATTTCTTTTTTAAACATGATCTAAATTAACTCAGAAACTGATTTAGTGTTCAAGGTTTCCATGGATAAGGGTTTTAAAGTGTGCTTCTTTTCTAATCAATTTTCAGTACTAACCTTTGCATTTGTAAATATACACGCAACAATCTCTCTGGAATCTAGTGGTGTAGCTCTGATACTTTCTAAAGTGCTTCCACTAATGCTAGGGCCAGACTGTATACACAGACCTCAAAAAACCCACAGGAAGGCCAAAGTTGTTTTGGGACGTTCCGACATTTTCCTCCCTGGCTTTAGAAACGAAAAACTGGCACCTTTCGGGAAGGTACAAGCTATCCAGCCA
>JANHGN010022738.1:8425-21334 GCA_024605025.1 Megaceryle maxima | reverse complement strand
ACTTCAGAGCTGGTTACCAACTTGTCCATGTGACTAAATCCCCCGGCCCCCGCGTTCCAAAAAGTACTTGAGAAAGAAGGAAAAAAAAAAAAAAAAAAAATCACTGTTCTTGCCCATAGTGATATCATCCACTGCTATAAACAAGTGAATTTAGAGCTAGTCAGAACAAATTACAGGAGTAAATTAATAATTTCACCAGATATGGCAAACACCTAGATCTTTTCCTTACCTGCCTCCTGTCTCTCTGAGATGATGATGAAGAGGAGACACTTCTGTGTGATGGTGTGGACATTTTATGAGCTGGAGATAGACTCTTCTCCTCTGAACTCATCTTTGCAGCAAACTTGTAGTAATGCTCTTGTGCTCTTATCATTCATGTACAAAAAGGCAAGGAATAGTCTTCTGCATCCTTCTGTTTCACAGTTTATGGACAGCCAAAGAGGAATTCAATCTCAGCTGAACTATACCTTAATAAAGAAAAATGTGAGAGAAAGAGTGAATGAATACACCCCTGCTGCAAAGTAACTCTGCAGCGAGGAAATCTGTTGACAGTCACTATTTAATACAAGAGCTCTCCCATATTTTTTATTTTCCTTCTTAAAAACTACACAGTACAAACATATACATTTTTCTGCATTATCACAGAAGATGGAAGTGGTATTAGATTATTTCAAAAACCCCTATGGAAAGGCTTAAAGAATTCATAGCAACTCTCAGGCAAAATTTACAAATCCTTGTTAAGAAGTCATTATCCCATCTTGCACAATATCGTAACATTAACAAGTAACTCCTTAGGACTTTTTCTACAACAAAAATATCACTGAATACCCTGTTATAATTATAATCAGTGCTTCTTAAAAATCCTGCAGTTAGATTAAGGACTCTGAAAGTTGATTTCTGAAAGCAGGTCCTTTCTAAGATGGGAAGGCTTTACTGAAGGGATGGACAACCCAGTTTCATGAATCATCATCTTTCCGACACTGCAGAGCTGACCACACACTCACATCTTGCTCTCAAAGATGACCAAAAGATAATACAAAATGGTTTTTGACCAGAAAACACTTTCAGCCACAAGACTGTGGGTCCAGGGGGTATTAATCTTCTCATCTGGACAAAAACTCCAGCGTATTTCTTGAATCCCAGGTACAAAAAAAAAAAAAAAAAAAAAAAAAAAGTATTGATGAAGGCAGGAACTACCCAGAGCGTAACTCAGGTGCTCTGGGCTGCCATGTTAGGTGCAGTGCCCAAGTCTGGCAGCACAGAGATGCCAGGAGGGCCTCTGTGAGGTGTGGCTGGTGCTGCCCCAAGCTGGACACCGCCAGTTCCAGCCAGCTCCACAACGGCCCCACCACAGAGCACAGCTGAGGCCCTCAGAAAAGATACCTAAGAAAGGGCAGAAAACACCATAAATGCAAACGAGAAGGAATAAAACAAGTGACAAACAACCCTATGAATACCAGGATCAGAGAAGGAAGGGCAGAGGTTCCCCAGCAGCCTGGGATTAGGTCTGAAGGAACTGTGGCCCATGGAGCACACAAACTGAGCAGATTTTTCCCTGAAGGACTGCAGCCCATGAGGAACCCATGACAGAAGAGGGGGGAAAAGTGAGAGAAGGCAGAATTGACAAGAAAAAACTGCCATGTACTGACCACAAATACCATCTGCCACTCAGGGCAGAGGGAGACTAGATGTGTCAGAAATTAAGAAGTGAAGTTGAGCCTGGGAAAATCAGGATTCAAGGTGTTCTTCTAATGTCTACCCCATTCTATTTTAATTGGCAATAAATTAATTTTCCCTAAGCTGAGTTTTGCCCCCAACAGTAATTGATAAGCAGTCTCCCTGTCTTTATCCTGACTCACAAGCTTTCCCATCTTATTTCTTCCCACCATGCCACTGAGGCAGGAGGATCTGAGCAGCTGGGTGTGCATTTGGCTGCTGGCCAGGGCTAACCCACCACAGCTACAAGGGCCATTCTCTTTACTGTTTACTCAGCCACTGCTATTGTATTACTCCACTGCAAGTATTAGTTTTTCTCACCTCTCTCCACTCAAGAGCAGCACAGAGGATATTTCTGTCAATAAATAATCAAACGCTACCTGTCAAACATTATCAAAATATTGCAAGTACCTCACCAGTACATCATGACAGTTCAGGAACAGAGTTACAGTTCTCAGTGCTTAACAGATTACTTTGATCTTGCTTCAGCTGATAGATACGACGCCTGATCTTCCATTAACCTTGAATAAAACTGTTCCCTGAATGATGTCATGTGCTTGAAGCTAACATCTATCTCCTCCATTGCCCTCTCATTTTAAAATAGTGTCATTCCACACAGCCTGAACCTATTGGCAAATTTTCTGTTCTTTTCGGGGTAAGAAGTTCCTGCAAGAAGAAGCCTAAGAAGATGGTTTGTGCTGGAGCTGCTAGAGCCAGCTACAAGACAAAGGTTGCAGAAAGAAACAAGCTGCACAGCATGTGTTTCAGAACCTCAGAGAGAAAACATAATGAAGCTGCACACAAAGAGAGGTTTTTCCTTCTGTCCCAGCATACCAGGGACTGATGGTACAATTTAACAGCATTTTCTTACCCAACAAATGTATCAGGCAAATATTAGCCAAAGAGTTGTACCAACAATGATATGCAAGGTCTATGCAATTTTCATACAAATCAAAAATCAAACTGCAAAAAATTTTAATCCCAGTTTACAAATCTCTGCAGAACAGTTGATTTACAGGATAAAAATTCATTTACTTTCAGCTATGAGGTCACTGAACAAACTACACTGTGTTGGGAGTTGCACAGATTGTCATTTGAAATTTCATTTTAAAATTGAGTATTTTTATGTTACTGGCTAAAATTTAAAATAAAAATAAGGAATGGAATGAAGAAAGGCTATTTTTATTGGAGGGGGAAAAAAAAAAAGATAGTAGATTTAAAAGGTCCAACTGAGATACATACACAAGGAACGAAATGAGATCACATACCAAGGATCAAGCTGGGCAAAGACTTGGGAAACACAAGCTGTATAAACTGCACAAAATAAATGGGCAACTCAGAGGAGAGAAGCAGCCTGCAGAAATTAATATTAGCAATATCAGAGGTATGGATATTGCAGCTATCTCACTTTACAAGCCACCAGTGTGCAGGAAGTCCATTGACACTGTCCTCTCCCCACATCTGAGCATGTTCCACCAAGCCTGGGCAACTGCACCAACTGCAGTGTGGTTTGTGAAAAGCTGTTAGTAGTGATGTAAATGTGCAAATACACAACTTACGTAAATCCAGAGTTATAAATAAACCTTCATGTCATGTAACAGAGAAATGGAAACTCTCAGTGGGTATCTTCAAATGAGGTCTGGCTTCAAATAACAGACGTCTGTGATAAATGCTGTTTCTCACTCTGAGTCTTTTCTTCAAGAATGCCCAGAAAGCTTTATAGACTGTTTAATATCTTGTGCAGTATTGAAGCAATCTAAGAAGACAATTTAGGGTGCAGACCTGAGTCTCTAGACATAAATGAATCAAAAATATGCCACTGTCTCTGGCATTATTTCAGGCAAAGCATCTTCAAACAGATCTATCAATATGGGGCTGTTTTTCCTTTGGGAGGGAAGAGGTTTTGTGTGGTACTCTGCAGCTGTACAAGATGGTCATGCTGTGTTCAAGCACTCAGTGGAGACCAACCTTTGTTCTCACTTTATGAAGAAGATGTTCCCCCTTTACTCACAGAATCACAGAATGTTAGGGATTGGAAGGGACCTGAAAAGATTATCTAGTCCAACGCCCCTGCCAGAGCAGGGTCACCTAGATTAGGTCACATAGTAACACGGCCATGTGGATTTTGAAAGTCTCCAGAGAAAGAAATTTCCCAGGAAGCCTGTTGCAGGCTCTGTCACACTCACCTTCACCATGAAAAAGATTTTCTTTACGTTATATCTATCCTTCAACCAGTTAACAATCCCCCTCACTACCAGATCATCCAGACCACACTTTCTCAGTTTAACCAGAAGGATGCTGTGGGGGACAGTGTCAATTGCTTTACTGAAATCAAGATTAACTACATCCACTGCTCTACCATCATCTATCCACCTGGTTATGTCCTCATAAAAGGCTATCAGGTTGGTCAAACATGAATTCCGCTTGGCAAAACGGTGTTGACTGCTCCTAATGACCCTCTTATCCTTGATATACTTAAAGATAGTACTGAGGATGAGCTGTTCCATCACCTTTCCAGGGACGGAGTTGAGGCTGACCAGTCTATAGTTACCCAGGTCCTCCTTCTTACCCTTTCTGAAGGCTGGAGTGACATTTGCTTTCCTCCAGTCCTCAGGCACCTCTCCTGTTGCTCACAACTTAACAAAGATGATAGAGTGGCATAGCAATGATGTCCACCAGCTCCATCAGCACATGCAGGTGTATTCCATCAGGACACATGGATCTATGTCCAGATTGCTTAACTGGTCCCTAACCCAGTCGCCATCAACCAAGGCAAACTCCTCCTTTATTCTGAGTTCTTCTGGGGCCTCCGGGTTCTGGGGCTCCTGAGGACAGCCGCCAGCACCATAGACAGAGACAAGAAGGCATTCAGTAAGCCTGCCGCCTTTGTATCCTCTGTCACCAGGGTACCCACCTCATTCATCAGTGGGCCTACATTGCCTCTAGTGTTAGTTTTAACTGAAATGTATTTGAAGAAGCCCCTTCTGACAACAGCCTTACATTCCTCCCAAGTGCCCAGCCCCTCCTTCCACAATCTGTAGACTCTCTTCTTCCACCTGTGTTTGCCCAGCAGTTCCCTGTTTAACCATGTGGGTCTCCTGGCTCCTTTTCTTGATTTCCTACCTGTTGGGATGCTCTGATCTTGAGCTTGGAAGAAGTGGTCCTTGAATGTTAACCAACTATCTTGAGCCCCTTTACCTTCTAGTAGCCTGCCCCATAGGATTTCCCCTAGCAATTGCTTGAAAAGGCCAAAGCTGGCCCTGGTGAAGTCCAGCATTGTGATTCTGCTTACTGCTGACCTTCCATGCAGGAAAATCATAACCCCACTTTTCTGCACTATATGAATGTTGCAACCACAAGAACATAATGGAAATAAAACATCTCAGTGCAGTGGCAATTCTGTGGTGATTTAATAGACCACTTATGGGAAATAAGCAATTTTTTTTTTCTTAAACAAATGAGTGAACCAATCCCTTGACAGCCACTATTTGAGAAAGAGCCCATGACATTTTAGCAAAACATCAACTTCTTAGAAAGTGGTTTTAATCAAGATTTGTTTTATCTGCAGGTCCTGTCAGAAATAATAAAGGGACAACTCCAGATTTAGGAAAATTACCGATTACATTTGGCATGTTGACAATAGGGGGGTAAAAAAGCAACCTTTTGTTTTTTAATTCAAAATCAAGAATTCCCATCAGGAAAATCATTTTACCGCATTTTTCTAGCACAGTTTTAATAGCACAATTGCACCAGTAATAATTTTCAAGGCTAATATTTAGAGTAGTCTTCAAAAATCATGTTAGACTTCTGAGCTGTGAATTTTAACTCTTAGAGACCAAAACAATGCTGTTGATCAGAGCATAAATCATTGCTGGGGACCACTGATGATTTTCAGGTCCAATTTTTATGCCTATGAACAAATAAGAAGCTACAAGAAAACTGGGAAATCTTTCTAACACTAAATGGTTTTTAAGGTAGAAGATACTAGAATTCTTACGACTGTGTTCAAGTATTGAATGACTCTTTCAAGTATTTTAAAAGCTGTATATTCAAGGTCTGAATAACATATATGTCTAATTGCTGATATTCATAACAACATTGGCATATACAAATTCTTTATCTGACACCACATATAGCAACACATACGTGCCTAAATACTGCCATATATCACTCTTTATCCCATATTTAGAAGGATTTAGAACCTAGCTGTAGGTAGGAATTGAGTCAACCCCAGCATTACCCCTGCAGAGGAGCTCTGATACAGACCAACTGCTGCACCTGGTCAGCTCAATTTGCAATTTCCATGTTCATAGAATCACTTAGGTTGGAAAAGACCTTTAAGACCAAGTCCAAATGTAAACCTAACACTGCTAAGTCAACCACTAAACCATGTCTTGATGTGCCACATTTACACATCTTTTATGTATCTCCAGGGATGGTGACTCAACCACTTCCTAGGGCAGACTGTTCTAATGCTTGGTAATCCTTTCATTGAAGGAATTTTTCTACCTGAAACTACCAGAAAGAAGATTGTGGGTGAGGTGGGTGTTGGTGTCTTTTCTCAAGTAACAAGGAATCAGACAAGAGTAATGGCCTCAGTTGTACCAGGAGAGGTTTATTTTGAATATTAAGAAATATTTCTTCAGTCATGATGACTTGTCTGAAATCACAGTGCTCAGCAGTACACGTTCAGCCTCCCCAGTGCTGGGCTTCAGCAAAATTCTAGGATCTCGTGTTTGCTTACAAGGCTTACTGCGTGGTTAGATGTGGTCACTCATCTCCTTCACCTCATCAGTTACTTCATTTGCTAATCTAGCTAAACATGTAACTAGACATACATTGTGACAATGCAACCACTAAACTAAAAAAAAAAAAAACAACAAACCAAACGCCTAAAGCCTTGCGATTTTATGTCCCATTTCATATGATGATAGGCAAAAGCAGTACTTGCCCATTTCACACGTGCAATTTCCCGTAAACTCTAAGACTAGATGATTCTTTGGCTAAGACACAATTTTTATGTCAACAAAAGCAAAGTCTAAACCTATATCACTATTCTTACTTTTAGGCTACCACTTCTCCTTGACTGACAGTAAAAAATGCAGCAAGTAATAGGGAAAACAAACAAACAAACAATAAAAACAACAAAGACAAAACCAAACCATCTGTCACAGATGTCATGTTTTATGGCCCTACAGTTGACAACTTCCCATAACAAGCATTTGCTGGAAGAATTATCGAAGAAATTAAAATTTGTAAACATGATGTTTCCCAAAACAGTGACTAAGTTTATTAAATGCTGAGGGTTTTTTAAATTCTTAGGCTTTGCTTTGGTCAATGGGTTAAGGGTTGGTTTGTTTGGGGTTTGGTTTTGGTTTTCTTGGGGGTGGCAGAACATAGTGCCCCCCAAAACTTTATACCTGGTACAATTTCTTTAACACTGAGGTATCTTTTCTTTCCTTTTTTTTTTTAATATTGAGTGGCTAGTCCAAGTATACCTTGATAATATAAAAAGCAAAAATGTTTAAAAAAATTACTTGTGTGGGCATATATCTCTGTAAAATACAGTTATGACAGACTTAATCAAATAGATGGATAAGGGCAAAAAAACAGATAATCAGATTCAGACAAGAAGAGGTGAGTACAACATCTGCCTGTCCTATTTTCTGCTTGCCTGCACAATTAAACAGTTTTCCACCCTTCTAAAAGCACTCAAACATCCATGGCAATTAGTGGAGTTCCAGTATGTCCAAACCTCCAGTTTAGATGGTAATTTCAAAATAAGCCCTTAACTCATTTGCAGTCCCTGAGGATTGCCTCAATAGCTGAAGTAACCCTGGGATTTTCATTAGGATGTCTTTGTTGTTAGTGTTCCTCAGGCTATCACAGTAACAGAATACTATTGATTTGCATGGCATAGAAATCTTTTGCATACTACAGCAGCAGCATATTGACCTGTGTTGTAAGCAGTTGTAACAGCCTGCTGTGAGCAGAGGGTTAAGCATGTATATATACATACTCACAAATACATAAACACAAATACACAATATATACCAGCTAAGCTTATATGGGGAAAAGTAACTGGTGGACATTATCATCCTTTAGAGACTAACATAAGTAAAAAGAAATTACTTCTTTTTTTCTTTTAGTACTGAATTTTTTCTTTACTACAGGGCAACTTGGACAAAGGAAAAATAGATCAGAAGCCTAAAGACTCTTAAACTGCTTTTCAGTTAGAGTCTCAAGTGGCCAGTGATCTAAAGCAAAGAACCTAATTTCCCTTATAAAAGGGCCACAACATATTTTCAGAAAAATGGTGCCAATCGTCTAGAGTGCAGGTGCATGAAAGGTGCTCATGGACCTTGAAATCTGTCTGGCTGCATTTTACTGCCATTCTTTTATTAACCCATCTCTTGTTTGTCTCATACAAACACTATGTTTTTGCTATATTGTTCAAACCTACCAAGTAAAATTTTGATTCAGAGCAAATTAAGAACTGTCTATTTTATTGACTTGAATTTTAAATGACATTTAAAAAAAAAAAAAAAAACCAACAAACACTAGTGCTGTCTCAATATAAATGCAATGTATTTATGGCAGCAAATATAAGACTGCAGTCAATGGAGTTTGTTCAGGTCATGGAGAATGGAGACGGGAAACACAACTGGTGGATGAGGCAGACCTTCCACCAAACCTACTTTTTGGGATGCTAAATGGAAGGTGACATCCAGGAACAAAAAACAGGATGCAATTTCATTCTTAGAAGCAATTAGCTTGACAAAGAGTAAGTGTCATGGTGGATCACAGCTGCACAGGATAATATAGTTAATGGCTTATATATAATTTGGGAAATACTCAGAAGAAATAGGGTGGCTGTATTACCCCTGCGACTGGTACTCAATCACTGTGTCCAGTTTTGCTGCCAAAATTTCAAAGACGTTCACAAATGGGTTCAAGAGAGCCATGAACATGACGACGTGATTGAAAAACACCACTACTGCTAAAAGATTTACAGAGGTCAATCTATTTAGTTTCTCAAAGAGCAGACTGAAGTCAGTGAATGACAATCTGTAGCCCACTACATTTATTATTATTTAGTATTATTATTTATTATTAGAATTCTTCTTATACGTATAACAATATCTAACAGGACAAATGAAAGAGCTAAATATATGCAGGTTAGAAATAAGGCACAGATTTATAATGGTGAAGATAATTACACACTGATAAAATACATTGAGGATTACAATAGGTGTTTATAGGGTATGAGAAGACATTTGCAGATTAAGACTGGAATTTTTAATTATTATTTTTGTAATATATTCCAAAGCTCAGTCATCACTGCTTGATTTTGGAAGCAGGAGTTCATTCAGGACAGTCTAACGCTACTAGATCAGGATACTCACAACTGAAACCAACCAACCAACAAAAAAAAAATACACCCAGAAAGAGAGAGATAAACTTAAAGGAATATTTTTTTTTTCTTAATCCCGATTTGTGACTGAATGGATAGATGCAGGGAGACCCGTGGATGTAGTCTATCTTGACCTTAGCAAGGCTTTTGACATGGTCTCCCATAACATCCTTGTGAAGAAGCTCAGGAAATGTGGGATAGAAGAGCAGACAGTAGGATGGATTAAGAACTGGTTGGACAATAGAGTCCAGAGAGTGGTGGTCAATGGTGCCAAGTCCAGCTGAAGAGCTGTAACTAGTGGGGTCCCCCAAGGATCAGTGCTGGGTCCGGTCCTGTTCAACATCTTTATCAATGACACTGACGACAGGACAGAGTGTCTTCTCAGCAAGTTTGCTGACAACACAAAGCTGGGAGGTTTGGCTGATACACCTGAAGGCTGTGCGGCCATTCAGCAAGACCTGGACAGACTGCAGAGCTGGGCAAAGAAGAACTTAATGAGGTTTAACAGGGCTAAGTGCAGAGTCCTGCATCTGGGAATAATATATTACACCAGTATAGGTTGGGAGGTGATTTGCTGCAGCACAGATCCGCGGAGAAGGATTTGGGAGTCCTGGTGGACAACAAGTTATCCATGCGACAGCAATGTGCCCTTGTGGCTAGGAAGGCAAATGGTGTCCTGGGGTGCATTAGGAGGAATGTGTCCAGCAGATCAAGGGAGATTCTGTTCCCCATCTACTCTGCCCTAGTGAGACCTCACCTGGAATATTGCATCCAATTCTGGGCTGCTCAGCTCTAGAGAGTCCAACAGAGGGGCTACAAGGATGATTAAGGAGCTGAAACACATATCTTATGAGGAAAGGCTGAGACCTGGAGAAGAGAAGACTGAGAGGTGATTTAATAAATGTTTATAAATATATGAGGACTGAGTGTCAGAAGGAGGGGGGGCAGCCTCTTCTCACTTGTGCCCTGTGATAGGACAAGGGGAAATGGATGTAAGCTGGAGCACAGGAGGTTCCACCTCAACATGAGGAGGAACTTCTTTACTGAAAGGGTCACAGAGCACTGGAGCGTGCTCCCCAGAGAGGTTGTGGGGTCTGCTTCTCTGGAGATTTTCAAGACCTGCCTGGATGCATTCCTTTGTGACCTGTGCTAAATTGTATGATCCTGCTCAGGCAGAAGGGTTGGACTTGAAGATCTCCAGTGTCCCTTCCAATCCTGTGATCCTGTGATCTCTGGTGCACCTCAGCACATTCACTTGAGACTCTCCAATTTTATCCTTGCGGGTCACTAGGCATTTACAAAGCCTGATCTTTTGAATGGAACAATGTTAAATGTTCTTCAGAATTAACGAAATATATATTCTGACCACTGCTAATATTTGGGTTTTTTTATGCTTTAAAGAAATCTGTCTTACTGACACATATGTTTAAGACATAAGTTTTCATGGAAGAGCAGAAGTACATCATGAAGTCATTTTCTACCTCATTACTACCAGAATTTCTTTGCACCTTACTAAGTGATGGTTTCATTAGACAGCTGTAAAAGAAAAATACAGTATTATTGTATTAGTTTTCGTATCAAGGAAGTACCAAAAATGTCTTTAATACTTTACAAAAACATCAGGAGTCACAGGCATGGCTGAAAGGACATTTCTGAAGATCCATGCAGAGTCTAAGACACATTGAGTGGAATTAAACTGAGCACAAGAATGAGTTGTTGAAAAGTAGTTTCCTGACAGAGCAAATCAGTGACAAAAAAAACCCCAAACAAACCACAAAAAAAACCACCACACAAAACCACAGCCACAAAAACCCCCAAACCCTTTTCTCCATGCATATGTGGTTTTCTCTCTTCCATGAGAGAGATAACGCTTACTGTGATGATAGGCAATAGTAAGCCCTCCACACCTAGATATGATTAGTTCTTCCTGCTTTTGAAATACTGGTGAATTGACATTCACCTGCACTGACAAAAACCACTATGTAAAAGCACTCCAAAGTAACATTTGCCATAGAAAGAACTACTTCCAACACAACTAATAATTTCAGCTGAAATTACACTACACCAAATTGCTTCCGCCTGTGCATGAAGCATGATCTAATATGAGAAGAGAAATGCCCTCAGGCACCTTGCACCAAACAAATATCTGAGCAGTCCTAGAATATTCTCATCATTGAAAAGCTCTATGTTCCAAAGCATATTATAGACAGAAAACTACTCCTAATATGTATTGATTTTTATACATAAACAGAGTATGAAACTAGAAGAGACTGTTGTGATCAGCTAATATAAAAAGGACCAAGGGAATTTTCCAGCTTAGTTCCTGTTTGAAATAAACCATATAATTTAGGAAATCATCCAACATTAATGCAAAAGCATCCAGTGGTGTGACTATAAGTTCTAATAATTTATTGAAAAAAATAATTTCCCTGTATTAAGAATGTGCAAGCTATTTCTCCTTTAAATACATCTAATCTCAAACCTTAGCCAAGGTTTACACAGAAGAGCTCTCTTCAAATACAAACTTTGCTCATGCACAAGCAATTTATTTAGTACTAACACAAGACTTTAGGCATCTAATTCCACAGCTTTCTTCAAGATTTTTAGTAAGTTCGATGAAGTTTATAGAAGAATGGGCAGAATTAAAGAACTGACAAAATTATTCTATTTAGATGTGCTTAGAAAGGTCTGTATTTACTTCATTAAGAGAAATGCTGAAGGGTTGCTTGAGTGTAACAGTAACATAACTCCCCTAGGTCCACAGCAATGCACTTGTGTATACATTTCCAGACTTCACCATGTCTCAATCACACTTCACACAGTTAGCAGGCATGATATGCTTCAGTGGTATACTGGTTAGAGGTCTGCTTGATCAATTATCCCAATCACAGGTGAATTTTGCAAAAGCCAATCACTTTTATATAATAATAACCCATACTACATTATTCCATCAGATTTATGAAAAACCGTTGTAAGGTAAGCAGGGCACTGGTTTCCAAAAATACATTCTTTGCAATACTGTGCAGACATCACAAACTGTAACAGAAAGTCTGAGGGATGAAGAAAGAATCAAACTGCGAGAGCACACACACAAAAAAGTACAAAAGTATTTGGACACAATTAATTGTATATCCATAATTTAGCAATACAGTAATGTCCTGGTTCAAGTGAAAACAGAACTAATTCTCTTCAGTGATTTTACTTTTCAGTTCAGTACTTCTAACAGAACTTTCTGAAGTTAGCAGCCTGTTTTCACAGGCAGTGTCTGCTGCCAGCAGTGATAACACCCCATGGTCAGAGTTACTACCAAGGATCGGTGTGCAGACCAAGGCCACTGCTGGATCTTGTGCACCACACTGGGGGGTGCAGGAAAGTGAAAGGCCACACCTGCAGGGAGGAGCAGACAGGGCAGGTGACCCCAAACTGACCAATGATGTATTCCAGCCCATATGCGTCATATTCAGCATAAAGCAAAGGGATCTGAAGGATCTGTAGGCTTTTTCCTGGGCTCTTCTCCCCTCTTGGACTGCTTCCTCAGAGCATCCAAGAAGGACTCTGTCCATTCTGCCTTCGATCCTGTGTTCCTGAATCCGGTAGCAGAATCCATCTCCTGAACACAGCTCCCATCTGCTGCGGGGCCCAGGCTGGGACTCCCGGTGCCTGCTCCACAACATCAGTGGTGACGGTGATGTAATTACCATCAGGGGGGTTGGGTTACATACTGGTTTTATATATATTTGTACATATTCTATTTTATTTTTATTATTATTTTTATTGTC